>VMDR010005101.1:0-54253 GCA_007922815.1 Macrotus californicus | reverse complement strand
ACACAGGAAGTATAACAAAAATTTATTCCTTTCAAAACCCCCAAATCTATGGCTCTTTGAATTCACTTATTCAAAAAGCACATATGTGAACGAATGAGGCTTTAAAAAATATATCAGTATAAACAAATACACTTTTACCGACTAGTGGTCCCCAGATGTTTTTGCCTCCATTAGTTGCTTCCAGGAATATCCAGAGCACCAAGTACCCTTTGCTTTGGGTAGGTCATTGATTTTATATAACTTTGCAACTGCTTCAGAAAGGCGCCTGTGTTTACAAAATCAGGAGCATCACTGCGGCGGAAAAGGAGAGTGAGGCTAGGAGAGGAGGTGCTATTATAGGCTAAAGGATAACTGTGGCCACTTTGTCCAGCATCTGCTCTCATTCAGAAAATATTTATTCACTTGGCATTTTAACTTCTGCCCAGACCCTTCTGCTGAGCTTCAGACTCTCATATCCCATCACTTAACGTCGCTGCTTGGCTTTCTCACAGGCAATTCACACATGCCTCAAATTGAACCTTGATTTCCAGATCTGCTCGGCCCATCTCTTCGCACAGTATTTTTAGAAGCTGATACCACTGTTCACTGAGCTCTTCATGCCAGAAACTGGGGAGTCTTGTTGGACAGCTTCCTCTGTCAAGAAGAATTTGTCCTCCCATTAATCAGTCCTGTACAGTCTACCTGAAATTCAGCTCACAGGTGTCTATCCTCAACTGACGACCATTACCTTGGTCCAAGTCACCATCTAGTTTCCTCTGGATGGATGCAACAGCCTTGTAACTGGGTTTCCTGCACCCCTACCCCCACCCCTGCTCCCCAAAGACCATTCTCCATGCAGCAATTATGATAATATCTCACACCCCTTATTAAAACCTATAGTGGCTTACCTTGGAATAAATGGCATGAAATCCAAACTCTTTATGGTCACATACAAGACTTTAAGATCTGGTGCCTGGTTGTTCCTCTCCCTTCTCTGCCACACTCCAGTTGTTTCCTAGGCTTTGGCCACACTGGCTCTCTTCGTAATCTTCAAGCATACCCTGGCTATTTCTCCGTGAGCGCTCTCACACTGGCTGGTCCCTCAGCAGGGAATGCTGTCCTCACTATTCTTCCCATGGCTGGCCTCTTCTCATTCTTCAGGTTACAATTTAAATGTCATCTTCCCAGAAAGATCTTCCCTGACATCCATATCTAAGTGTCGTTCCTTTAAATATCCTTTATCATTATTTCTTGTTTCTCTCATGACATCTATCACTCTTCTTGCCTACTTTTTATTTATTTACTTGTTTGGCATCCGCCTCCCTCAATGCACTACTCCATGATGATCAATACCATGCCTATTTCTTTTGCCACAGTGTCTTCAGTAGCTATCAGAAAATCTGACACATAGTAGTCATTCAATCAACATTTATAGAATGAATGAGTGAACCCTGTCCTCAAGCATGTTGATCGGGGACATAAATTATGTACACATAACTCCAGTACAAATATAGATTAAAACTATACATCAAAGGTACCAGAAAAGTGCTTTAGAAGTTTCGGGTTTTTAGTTCGGTCCTCGCCACAAAATTAATGTTCAATAAATGTTGAATGAATGAAATTTTCCTTGGCATCAGAAAGGCGACATGTTTTATTTCAATGAGAATGTAGTGGGATTGTTTGGTCCTGATTTATCTCTGCAGTTATGATTCTGACAGTTTAACTTAAGGCAATATCTTTTTCTTTATAGATTCTGAGATTTTAAAATAGCAAAAGAATAAAGAGAAGGTAAAAATAAATAGAAATACAGTGCAAAAAATGTTACTCAAGGGCTAGGTTTCAAAGCAAGTATGTATGGTGAATGTTATATTTAAGTAGTAATAAGCTTGAAAAATCACATAAATCTTTCCAAGTACAATTTTCCTAGTTGTATTGTTACCACTCTACCAGGAAGTTCTCATGGACACTAAAGCTTGACAACCTCTAAGCTCATCTAAATCCAGGAACAATACAAATGTCTATATCTGGACATTCAAACTATACTGTCTTTAAGATCAATTTTGAATGGGACTTGTTCGAAAATTATCAAGTGCTCTTGCTTGCCTATAGGGTTTATTCCATTATCTTCCTTTCATTGAGATATAATTAACATATAACATTAAGTTGATTTGAAGTGTACATCATGATTCAATATTTTTATATATTGCAAAAAGATCATCACAATCAGTTTAGTTAGTATCCATCACTATACATAGTTACATTTTTTTTCTTGAGGTGAGAATTTTTAAGATCTTCTCTTTTAGCAACTTTCAAATATACAATACAGTATGATTAGCTATAGTCACCATGCTGGACCTTACATACCCTTGACTTATTTTATGAGTGGAGGTTTGTACCTTTTGATCACATTTCACCCATTTTGCCCATTCTCTACCCATCCCTGGCATCCACCAATCTGTTCTTTGGGTCTATGAGTTCAGTTTTTCCTATCACTTTTGGTGTTGTCTCAATAACCTTGACAAATATTAAAATATTTCTTGAATGAGAATTCAATTTGGTGACATAGTGAAAGCACTTAACTTTGGAATTGTCACATACTAGATACTAAATGAATGCTTGATGAATTGGAATTTAAATTTTGCTTCATTAGCTCACATATAAGAGTTTTTAAAATAGTTATTGTGAAGAAGAATGTGATCACCGGCTTCCTGTATTTACAAGTTAGCATTTCCTGTTGTAACACTATTGAATAACTTTGTGATTTTTTTCAAAATATTTGGGGTGGGGGAATAAGAATAGGAAATAATCAGTGATAATTTGCTGTGCCTACCCCCAACCTACAATTGCCAACTTTCCAGAATTATAGCTGGCTCTTTCGTCCAGGGATGCAATATTCATCATTGTACCCAGTAAACTCACAGTCTGACTTTATCAGGGTAATTGTTACTTTCTTAGTACATCGTTATTGATCCTTGCAAAGCATGGCTTTTTGTAATTTGAAAGTCCTCTTTATTCCCCAATTAATTCTAGCTTATGTTACACTAAATCCACATACCCTAGGAGACTTAGCTGTCCAATGTATTCTGTGTGTGCATTGATTTATAAACCAATAAATGTTTCATATACAGTTGAGATTTTTAAATGAGCTTATCATAATTGGATCAAAGGAATACTAGTCCAACTTGAGAATTACTGCAGAAAACCAATCATGGGAGGCTATGATGAAATTTTAATTATAAAGGATATTGCATGTCCTAGGATGACAAGTCTGTTATAATAGATGTAACACTGAATTAGAAAGAGAGAAAGTGAGATTTTTACCCAGTTCTGCTTGACATCACCTGTATTCCTAGTAAATTGTTGAATCATTCTATGCTTTAATTTTATATCTTTGTTAAAGTTACTACCCCACTGTCCTCAGTTAACGGGATTTATTAGAGGATTACCCAATAGATTTAGATAAAGAAAAGTCAAAAGCTAAAGTGTTATCTAATTGGGGAATTTTGTGTATTTTTTTTCTATTCAATACTGAAAAGCTGAAGTTGGTAGCAACCAATTTCAAGTTGTAGGTGCATCAAGTTAAATGATTTTAAAATCTTTAAGACCGTTATTTTGGAGATGCTGTATAAATAGACCTATTACTAGATCTTCCTTCTCAGTTCTGTCAGTCAAGTAGAGTATGCTTCCTTTACCTGTGATAGGGAAAAAAAGAGTATGCAAGAGCTCGGATTCTCTGTCTCCTCCTTTCTCCTCAGGTTATTTGGATAATTTCATGAGACTTCTATCCCCATGCTGCTTCCTCTGTTTTCTGGCTAATAATTATCAAGAATTTATGTAATGAAAATTTTACAAACTCCATCTCAGTAAATGTCTAGCAGCAACTGTAGTAAGTACAATGTTTTCCTTATTTTATTAGGCTGAGGTTTATAGAAATTAAACAAGTTTCCCAAGGACACTAATTAATAAACAATAGAGCCTGATCTGTGAGTCTGGTTTTACATCAAGCAGGGTTCCTCTAAGAGGCTCCTACCTGGTTCCTGATCTAAACACCAATATGATTAAAAACCTCAAAATGGGCCCTGATCAGTGTGGCTCAGTTGGCTGGGCATTGTCCCGTAAAGCGGAAAGTTGTAGGTTCAATTCCTGGTCAGGGCACATGTCTGGGTTGCGGTGGTTTGAAGGTAACTGATTGATGTTTCTCTCCCTCTTTTTCTCTCTCCCTTCCCCTCTCTCAAAAAATAAATAAATAAAATCTTTAATTAAAAGAAAAAACTCTTGAAGTGGGATTGTGGTCTGTAATTGCCAGTGGAATTTAAATCTAGTTCCTGCTATCTAAAGAACGGAAAAATTTCTGAGGTTACCACAAACTTGAAGAATCTATAATGCTTTTCTAAATAATGGTGATAAAATGAGCTTTGATAAAGAAAGGTTTTAGGTAACATTAGTTATCCCATAAAAATGTCTTAAAGGATCTTTTAATATTCACAGAAAACACAGTACATCTGCTCTTGGCTAATTTAGAGGATTTATATTTTATCTTCCTTATAATGTACACATAACTGCTGAAGGAATTGTGTAACAAAATCCATCACAAGGAACACAAGTGAGATTTATATTAGAAAAGTCAAAGTCACTTGTAAAACCCCATTACTTAGGCAAAATATTGTAGGTGGGAAGATGGTACTGAAAGGAGAGGTTGGGATATAAAATACAAATCTGTGTAGCATCACAATTTTGCTTAGGCCAGCCATTTAAAGAACATGTACAGAAGATCCCATTGAAGTCTCTTAAAAGAAAAAAAAATTTGTAGGTGTGAAAACAATTGAATAGGATCTCATATAAAACATTTGGAAATTAATAGCTTGAGACCAATAATACAATTTTTTTAATTGAGGTGTAATTGACATAGCATTATATATTTCAGTTGTACAACATAATAATTTGGTTTTTGAATGATACAATTCGTAATTAGGATTGCTTGTGTAATGGTCAAGTGTGATATTACAATCTTATATAATCTCCTTTCTATACAATCATGGAAAAAAGCTTCCTAAAGATTCTGACAAATTGCGTTGCCTTTTTGGGATCCAGTTTCTTCATTAATACCAACCTCATTGGGCTTTTCTGAGGATTAAATGAGATCATATGTATAGAAATAATATGTAAACCGTTAGTGTTAAGGCATCAGGATGCAACGGGGAGCCCCAAAGCCAACAATTACTTGATATACTGAGTATGTGAACAAAAACTTTTGAATTGACCCTTCTTAGGCGGAGGTACAGGAATGTTTAGTTTTTTTTCCCAAGCAGCAAACACAATGGGTATAAAAAGGAGAAATGGTGGCCTTTGTTTAGACTGAGCTTAGGTCATATCTTAGAAAACAGTTCAGATTAGAGGTACTTCAACAATATCTATACATTTTTTGAAATAGAAAAGAAAAGTATCCAAATCAATGAATGCTTTGGCTAAAACCCACTTGGGAACAAGAATGTTCTTTGGTGCCAAATCACCATCCTATTTTATTCTATGGCTAAAATCCCAAGAATTGAAGGGGAGAAACAGGGCCAAACAAAGTTTTCTATTAAAATAAAAGGCCCCAAGTGATGAATGGAAACTTGGAACAGGTTTTAATGGCAATACTAGAAGCCAGAAATTAGCTTAAATACAAATTTGCAAATTTCTGTCGTGTGTGAAGTCTCAAAGAGAATACTGGTAGTAATTTTAGTGAATTAGAAACATGGCTTAACCTGGGCGGTTGTTATTTGTCTTCCAGAGGAGCTCAACTTGCTGCTAGATTAGCTTGGAAACTTCATGCTTCCTTGCCATGAGTCATTGATCAAATGTTGAATGGGATGAGACCAATGGTGGATGCATCTCTGCGTTACCTACTCGACTTCTTCCAAGTTGAAGCATTCCATTAATAAGTACTCTTTGGCACAGTTATTCAAACAATTAAAAAATTGCCTAACTATCCTGTCTTGCAGCCCTCCTTTTTCCATTTTGTCTGCAAGGATATTAGGAGACTTTGCTTAACGTCTCCGTGAATTCCAGATGGACTCCGCATGTAGCATTTCCCTGATCAATGATTTCTGCAACTGAAAACCTAAAATGCCTATGCTAAGTTTTGTGTAGGTGGTTGGTTTTACGTTACCAGTGCTTAGTTAAAAAATAGCCCCTCGTATGAATGTTTTCACCTCTAGGTGCTCATAAACAGCCATGTTAGTAATATTACAGTTTTGGAGGAATTTATATCAAGCTCCATGACACTTTAAAGACAGGAAATTTGTTTCTTTGGCCACATTTGTAGATCATTATCTTGCTGCATACTCTTGATTTACTTACAGCACTTTGTATGTCCTCACTGATCTTGAGGTTCCAGTTTCGCTTAAACATTTTCTTCAATGAAAAATAAGGAATTTGGACGGGATAGTTTCTGGATATCTCTCAACTTTTAACATTCTGTGATTTTTGTTAGGCCTTCTCAGTTGAGAATACAGATAGAGAAGCAAAATTCCAAAATAATTGAATAGTTTGATTTCATCTGTTCATATTGCACAATCTGTCCCAAGCCTCCAACCTATTCTCCCTTTTTATTGTGACTCATCCAAAGATAGTTTGAGTCCTTTTGTTTATTCTGAGCAATTTTCTGATGCCTCAGTTAAGAATCAACTAAACATTGCAGAACTAAACATTTAGAGGGTTTCTCCCTAAAAGCTAATGTATTCCCTCTGCAGGGGAGGGAATGTGTTATTTCCACATCCACTGGATGCTAGCCCTGTAAAGGATGCTGTAATCACACTGGAAACTGTTTTCCTTCAGAGATGTATACGGATCAGAAGTCCTGTTCCTTCCCAACAAGATGGAGTTTTTAAATTACCTTGGTCTAAAGGTAGCCCCAAGGGATGTTCATTTGCCTCTGCTTTAAAATTATGTGTCATGTGCTTGGTTTGTGGAAAATATAAATAAATACACAACTTAAAATGAAAATTAGGTCTTTCCCTATTTGGCAGATATTTTTATAATGGTCAGCCCAAAGCCTGGTCAAATAAATGAGCATGTGCCCTTGCCCTGTGGCCAAAAGCCTCCAGATTGTTTGGTTCCCTAAAGTAAAGTGTTTTTTGATGCTAATAATGGAGAAAGGAAAATTTATGTGAACTAGGAGAGCTCACAGAGTGCCAGTGGTTTTCTTATAGGCTTCATACAATTGTACTGTGATTGCTTTCACTTCTGTGCCCAGTAACCTCATGACAGATGCATTTTACAAATACAAGTGAGGGACACAAGTGAGGGACGCCATTACAGAGTTCCTTTCCAGCACGGGAGTAAAGCAAACCATGTCTCATCATTGTATTTCTCTTACCATGTCACGTTTCTTGTTAGTTATGAGCAAGGAATGCCTTCATTTTATAATTATTATACAAAATAGAAAGAGTGATAACATAATACTTTGGAGAAGAGCCTTTCTCAGTGTCTCCAGGTTACATACACCTTGATTTTTAAATTTTAAAGGAAGAAAACGCTGGTAAAGTCATTGCAGGCTCTGGAGCTCTCTCTCTGTTAGACATGGTCTGTCCATATATCACAAAAGGCAAGTGCCTGAACTGCAAGCAGTTCTTTTTGAATTTTCTAAAAGATCTGAAGAACATGAAATAATCATCACTTATTATTCAGAGTTTATAAGGTTTTCCATGCTGCGAAGAATACACAGAAATATAAGACATGGCTTCTGCTTGAGAGTTGCTTATAGTTAAGGTATACAAATAATATTAAAGAATTTTGATGAATTAAAGAGTGACACGTGTCAGCATTCAGAGATATTTGGTAGACTGTAAAAGAGAAAAAGACTATTATGTTTGTTTATTTATGTATTTATTTGAAATTATATTTTATTGATTATGCTATTACAGTTGTCCCATTTCCCCACCTCCTTTACTCTCCTCTGCCCTGCACACCACCTCTCACTCACATTCCCCCCTTTTAGTTCATGTCCATGGGTTATACATGTAAGTTCCTTGGCTTCTATATTTTCTATATGATTCTTAACCTCCCCCTGTCTATTTTCTACCTACCATTTATGCTATTTATTCCTTGTACCTTTTCCCCCTCTCTCCCCCTTTCACTCCCCCGCTGATAACCCTCCATGTGATCTCCACGTCTATGATTCTGTTTCTGTTCTAGTTGTTTGCTTGGTTCATTTTTGTTTTTGTTTTGTTTTAGGTTTGGTTGTTAATAGTTGTGAGTTAGAGAAAAGGACTATTATGTTTAGAATAGACAATGTTTCAGGGCTTAGGTGGGTTTTAAGATGGACCTTGAATTATATATATAAGATTCAGAAAGGGGGAGAAAAAAAGAAGCTATTTCTGTTTGCGAGAATTGTACAAGTAAAATTCTAAATTCAATGCTGTTCAAAAAAACATTAAGTACCTCCGTGCCAAGTCTATACTGGGCTTCGGAGGTGCTAGCATCTTTGAGAACTTGTTTGTACTCTGTTGCTAAAGTATATTCATGTATTCCAAAAAGGTGAATATCTTGTGAGGAAATAAATCCCTTGAAGGAATACTTATGACAGAAGTCTCCTTTCCTTGGTGATGTAAACAGGGACTGATTTTTGTTTTCAAAATATAGGATAAGCTCTAGAAATAATTGGAAAAGCATAATGTTGGTGCACACTCCCCTTCCCCATCATCACTGACTTCCTATCTGAGGTAGTTACAGGTGCTTATCTGTGTGTGGTACCTAAAGGATCTTGCTGTATATAGACAGTCAACTAAGGTGTTATCTGACGGTAATAAATTACTGTATTTTAATAATAATAGTTAGTCCTGGCTGGTATAGCTCAGTGGATTGACCACAGGCCTGTGAATCAAAGGGTTGCCGGTTTGATTCCCAGTCAGGGCACATGCCTGGGTTGCAGGCCAGTTTCCCAGTAGGGGACACACGTTAGGCAACCACACATTGCTGTTTCTCTCCCTCTCTTTCTCCCTCCCTCCCTTCTCTCTAAAAAATAAATGATAAAATCTTAAAAAAAAAGTTAATATTGTACTTGTCAGTTACTATGCATGGCATTTCATATACACCATCTCATGTAATCATAATGACCCTATGAGTTTTACTTAATATTGTCACCCCTAATTAAAATGAGTGCACTGAAGCTTAGGTTAAGTAACACGGCCAAGGCCACAGCGTTAGTCATTGGCAGGGGAGTGACTGACTGCAAAGTTTGTGTTTCTAATCACTGTGCTGTCCTGCTTTGTAATAGGGACTTCTTTAAGATCCAAGGGAAGGAAATGCATCACAGTGTGGTCGAGGCATTACCATTAATATTTGTAGACAGAGCACTTGCCAACAGTCCAAGTAATCCCATCTCACCAACTTGTAAGGTTGACAAGAGGCTGAGTACAACAGCATGAGGAACTAAATCACTATAGCACCAAAATAGATTGTACCACCTCTTTAGTACAATGTCTTTGCGGTGGCTGATTTGTGTTGGCTCTATGTTTGCCTTTGCAGTCTTTGAGGGAATAAATACTAGTTGAAGCTTATGATCCCGACACATCAAAATGGACAACCTGGCAGGTGTCCTTGCTGGAAGCTGACAAAATTGCTAAAAGACAAGCCCTGGTTTTTCTCTTGAGATGTGACAGTTGGGGGCTTCCATTAATCTCTTCCTTAAATGCCTGTGATCTTTTCTGGGGCACAGGGCCACACAGGGTCAATACCCAGTGGCCAAGTTTCTGAGCTGCGGGCAGAGGAGGCAGCCACGGTGAGGGCCTGGGAGGAGATGAGGGAAGAAAAGGTCACTCTTCCTGACAACTTAGAACTTGATCCCACTTACAAGCCATTTATTTCCAGAAGTAAGCAATGGGTGACGACAAAGGCCAATTCATGCACTTGAGCGTTTAAGGCTTTCTGAGATCAGATTACCACAGCACACAGAGACAAGGTTACAGTATGGACATTTTGGGAGAAGCCAGAGACCTAAGAAAGAAGACGGGAATAGAATGTGATGGTAATTGCTTTCCACTCTGCACTCTTGAGGGAACAGAGAGCAAATAGGAAGCAGCAGTGATAGCAGGAAACTGGGAGCCTCTCTGGAATACAATTGGTTAGTTTGGGGAGTGTTGTCAGCGGGTGCACTTGGTGGGTGGAAGGAAGGGATGTGCTAGTCCAGGCCTCTGAAATCTGGGTGTCAGAATCACTGCCTGGGCCTCTTCAGCTCTCCCCTTAAGAAGGAGAGCATGCCAAATGTCAGGTCTTAGTCTGGCTTTGTTTCAGTGCATAGCTGGAAAAATGACCCACAGAGGAAGATGCTAGGAGTGAGAGGATGCTAGGAGACCAAGAAGAGAAAGGACATTTTTGTGAGTGCTTTTTGCACGCGGGGCAATGGATTTTAAACTCCTGTGGAAGAGATTACAGGGCTTGGGAAGAGTGTATATTCAGAACAGAGATGCAGAGGCAGTGACACAGCATGGAGAGGATTCCTATGATCCTTCTGCCTTCCTGTTCACTGAAGAGAAGCAGTTGTCTTTTTGTTGCCTCTGCAGCAATACAAGGTGGAGTCTTAGGGGAACTGAGACTCAGAGATGTGAAGGAGTGTTATATTTTTGGAAGGTGAGCTGCAGCCATTGAAACTGCTGGCTGTTGTCAAATAAATCACAGCCTCCCACATTTTGCTTAATAACAGCAGACTTTTCACTGCAAAGCATTATAATGGAGTCCGAATTCCAGCCAGGCTTGGGAGACCAAGAGTAACTCTCTTGACTGAATGGTTTTGTGGGCTCTCGAGGACATTGTCATCCATTAAAGAACATTTTAAAAATTACTCTCGAAAGAACAAAGAAAATGTCTTGGGTAATAAATGAAAAAGATTTGAAGTAAAATAAGGAAAAGCTTAAGGGAAGAATCTTTTTAAAATTTTACCAGATTCCCTCACTATGATCAAAAGGGTCAAATAAGAGTTTAGCCTGCAGCTTCATGGGGCCAAATTTTTAAAGAGAGAATTTTAAAACCCGAACTATTGTTTATTTGCCAAGGTACACGCGGAAAGGAGGGGCCACAAGGCTTGGGTCAGACTTGAGCATCGAATCCCAGAATTCTAGTTTTTGGTTTGGTCTGAAAGAAGACAGCACTTCCCGCCCCCCTCCTTTTGCCCTAGGAGTTTTACACTCTATGCAGTAATTATGAGTTTTCCAGGAAAAATGTTGGGGTCAGGTAAATAATCAATCCCCATCACCAATAACCCCAGAGCGCCGCCCCCCTCCCCCCCGCGCGTTTGTTTCCTCCGAACGCGGAGCCTCCACCCAGATGCCCTGCTCAGCTAAGGCCTTCCGTTTATTTTCCTTATTGCGCTTGGAAATCTTTTCCCGGGGAGCTGATAGCCCGAGTCCTTAGAGACAACTGCTTTTCCCACAATAATCTCCTTACAAGACCGAGGGACCGTGGAGGCTGGATGAACAGGACAGTGGGGGCAGGGAGAAAGGGAGTGGCCGCGTCCCCGCAGTCTGCTGGGATCTGGTGGGTTGAGAGTGAAGGAGTCGGGGCTGGAGCGGCCGGAGCGAGGAAGCAGTGCGGGCTGCCGCCGCCACCTGGTTGAGGAATCGGCCCCGGACCAGCTGAGCACTACCCCCCTCCCCCTGCTTCCTTTTCCCTCCCCCTGGGGCAGCCGCGGCGGCTGAGGCTACAGGAAGCGGAGCCGAGCTGAGCGACTCCGCGGTGAGCAGAGGAGCTGAGATATGGGGAGTCAGCAGCGCGGCGGGGCCAGGAGCCCTCCGGAGGGCCTACCAGGGGAGCGGCCCCCCGCGTTTGCTACCGCGTGAGCCGCGGGGAGCGGGCGCCCGGCCGCACGAGCGGAGGCGGGGCCCGGGCGTGGAGCGCGGCTGGGCAAGCTGCTGCCTCCGGCCCTGCCCAGCTGCCTCCGCCGTGGCCAGTGGCTATGGATCTGGCAGGCAGCAGACCTGGGGCGACAGAGCACACACGACTCCGGTCGCCCTCGCCCTGGCTGCTGCTGTCTCTCCCGCTGCTGCTGTTGCTGCCGGGCCCAGCGGCCTCCCAACTGCGATACTCGGTCCCGGAGGAGCAGGCACCCGGCGCGCTCGTGGGCAACGTGGCTAGAGCGCTGGGGCTGGAGCTGCGGCGCTTGGGGCCCGGCTGCCTGCGCATTAACCATCTGGGTTCGCCCAGCCCGCGCTATCTGGAGCTGGACCTGACCACCGGAGCGCTCTTCGTCAACGAGCGCATTGACCGGGAGGCGCTGTGTGAGCAGCGGCCTCGCTGCCTGCTCAGCTTGGAAGTGCTGGCGCACAGCCCCGTGGCGGTGAGCGCCGTGGAGGTGGAGGTACTGGACATCAATGACAACTCGCCGCGCTTCCCGCGGTCTGATTACCAGCTTCAGGTAAGCGAATCGGTGGCACCTGGAGCGCGCTTTCACATAGAGAGCGCGCAGGACCCCGACGTGGGAGCCAACTCGGTGCAGACCTACGAGCTCAGCCCCAGCGAGCACTTCGAGCTGGACCTGAAACCATTTCAGGAGAACAGTAAAGTGCTGGAGCTGGTGCTGCGTAAGGGCCTAGACCGAGAGCAGGCAGTCTGGCACCACCTGGTTCTCACAGCTGTGGACGGCGGCAGCCCAGCCCGCTCCGGCACGGCGCAGATCTCTGTGCGTGTCCTGGACACTAACGACAATTCTCCCTCTTTCGACCAGTCCACTTACCGCGTCCAGCTTCGGGAGGACGCGCCCCCAGGCACATTGGTGGTGAAGCTGAATGCCTCAGATCCGGATGAGGGCTCCAACGGAGAGCTCAGGTATTCCTTGAGCAGCTACACGTCGGACAGGGAGAGGCAGCTCTTCAGCATCGATGCCAGCACAGGGGAAGTGCGGGTAAGTGGAGCGCTGGATTATGAGGAAGCCTCTTCTTATCAGATCTATGTGCAAGCGACTGACCGGGGTCCGGTGCCCATGGTGGGTCACTGCAAGGTGCTGGTGGACATCGTGGACGTGAATGATAATGCACCAGAAGTGGTACTCACAGACCTGTATAGCCCAGTGCCTGAGGATGCTGCACTCAACACCGTGGTGGCCCTTCTCAGTGTCAACGATCAAGACTCAGGCCCCAACCGGAAAGTGAGCTTGAGCTTGGAGGCCACACTGCCTTTCCGACTGAATGGCTTTGGAAACTCCTACACACTGGTAGTGAGTGGCCAGCTGGACAGGGAGCGGGTGGCTGCCTATAACATCACAGTGACAGCCACTGATGGGGGAGTACCACAGCTCACATCCCAGCGGACACTGCAGGTTGAGATCTCTGACATCAATGACAACCCACCAAGCTTCCTGAAGGACTCTTACTCCATCTATGTCCAGGAGAACAATCTGCCAGGGGTGCTGCTCTGCACTGTGCAAACCACAGACCCAGATGAAAAGGAGAATGCAGAGGTGACCTACTCCCTCCTGGAGAGGGAGATTCAAGGGCTGCCAGTCACCTCCTACGTCTCCATTGACACTGCCAGTGGCAGCCTTTATGCTGTCAACTCCTTTGACTATGAGAAGTTTCGGGAGTTCTTGGTGACTGTGGAGGCCCAGGACAAGGGGAGCCCACCACTGAGCAGCACTGTGACCGCCAACGTGTATGTGGTAGACATGAATGACCATGCCCCTTACATCCTGTACCCTACCTCAACCAATTCGTCAACAGCCATTGAGATGGTGCCTCGGACTGCCCCTGCGGGCTACCTGGTCACCAAAGTCATAGCCATGGACTCAGACTCTGGGCAAAATGCTTGGCTCTTTTACCATCTGGCCCAGACTTCTGACCTGGACCTCTTTAAAGTAGAGCTACACACAGGAGAAATTAGGACTACCAGGAAGATGGGAGATGAGAGTGGAACCACTTTCAACCTGACGGTGCTGGTCCGAGACAATGGAGAGCCATCACTGTCAGCCTCTGTGTCCATTACAGTAGCTGTGGTGGATAGAGTTTCCAGAATCCTCCCTGATACTCAGAGACATGTTCGGAGTCCTCGGACATATTCTGAAATTACACTTTATCTAATAATAGCATTAAGCACAGTATCTTTTATATTTCTTTTGACAATCATTGTTTTGAGCATCATCAAGTGCTACCGCTACACTGCCTACGGCACTGCTTGTTGCGGAGGCTTCTGTGGAGTGAGGGAGCGGTGCCGTGCAGACCTGTACAAACAGGCCAATAACAATATTGATGCCAGGATACCACATGGCCTCAAAGTGCAGCCTCACTTCATTGAAGTTCGAGGGAACGGCTCCCTCACCAAGACCTATTGCTACAAGGCCTGTCTGACAGCAGGCTCAGGGAGTGACACTTTCATGTTTTACAACACAGGGGCGCAGACAGGACCTGGGCCTGGGGGAGCCCCAGCAGCAGCAAGGGACAGCAGGCACCTCACAGGCCAAAGTGGACAGAGTGCCGGGAACCTGATTATTCTAAAAAATGAGGCCGTTTCTCAAAATGAGGTGAGACAGTAGTGAAGGGGACTTCCACAAAGTCATGCATTTTTCACATTCCTTATCCCCCTCCCACCCCCCCAGTATCATGTGCATGGCTTTATTAGGTTATCAGCAGTGACAGGGGTTATCTGCAAACTGAGTATATGTAGTACCTGTGATCTGATTGTAATCTGCTGTGTTTCCTCTCTGGAAAAGTTGTACTAGAGAATTGTTTTTACTTTCCATTTTCTTTTCAGATATATAGAGCCTTGATCATAACATTATTTGAGAAATGAAGATTAGTCTTAAATATTTGATATTAAACTCAGCTCTGTAGAGAAATAGTATAGGCTTGAGAATAAAACAATGCTATAGGGCATAACATTGAGATTCAAGGAGAAATGTCCTCTCCTGTGTTACACACAGGGAAAGTTCTCTTTTGAAATGCTGTAGGACCGTTGCTTTATAAAAAGCTCTGAAATCTCTAGGGGCTGTGGTGGTCACCTCTACGTGCTGTCTCTGGTTATACCTTGAATTGTCTACAGTGAAAATTATCCAGTTAATATTTCTAGTAATTGCACTGAACTCATGTGATAGGATATTCTGGAAATTCATGGCAGAGGTGACAAAGCCAAAGAACATGGACCTCACCCTGAAGCCTAAGTTTGCTTTGGCTGTTTGATGTGTTAACTCTTCTGTACGGGCCATCAGAGGAAATGAATGGTGGTAAGCAGAGAGACAAAGAACCAATATTTGTCTGGTTGGACCAGGGAGATATTAGAATGAGTAGATGAGGGATGTGGGATTATGCTGAAGACCAGAACAAGCTGGGATTGGGGAGAAAGAGAAGGGGAAAAGAGCTGTCCTACTCATCACTTTCCTGGCATAGTGTGAATTCATTATAAGAGGATATCCCTGCAGTTAGCTTAAATGCAAACTATATCTTTTCGTTCCCTGTTGATAATTTCTAAGATTTTGATGAGATGTGAACTAACCTCTTCAAGCCCCTCAAGTATTTAAGTTACATGGCACTATGTCAGCATGTTCATTTTCTGGGTCTACAATTTAGTTTGCAATAGCTACAAAAGCCTTGGAAAGTGGATGGCTTACTGTATATGAAAGACAGGTGTTAGTGAATACACTAATTTTAAGTGGGCATGAGGCCAGCTTGCTCATGATTATGAAGAATGTTTATAAATTATTGGACAGTGCCTGAAAGTGTAGATGTGTTTGTATAGTGTGTTTGTCTCCATAAGCATGCTTGAAATCATAGGGACATCTGCTTTGTGGTACTTTAAACTTGAGTTCAGAAGCCAAAATTTGTCCCATAAATAATGATGAACTGTTATCTTTCTACACAACTACTTTGTAGCTAGAACTTTTAGAGTTCCTCCACACTGAGTTCATAGTCATTGTCCCGCCTCTATTTTAGTGATGCATTTTCATTGCCATATTGCTGTCTTTTTATTAATGGCCACAGTCTCACGTTCTAAATTCGTGATAACCTTGAGGAAAGTAATGCATATGCACAGGAAAGAAAACCCAGAGATGGATTGAGAGAATTGCCCATGTACATTGGAGGCAGATTTAACAGAAGAGACTAATGTTAGTCAATGCTGAGCAGCCATGGGAGGCAGATTGGAGATTAAGAAAAACAAGGAGGAAAATCAAGGAACTTCTAGAATTCTTTAGGTCAGAGCTTTTGGAAGCATGTCAAAGGGATTAGCTTTAAATATGGATGCTGTAAGACATTTGCTTAACAAATTCCCGTGAAGCCCCTTGGGCCTGGGGTGGGCCACAAATGGTGAAGAGGGGTAGAGAGCAGGCCAGACATACTTGCCACCAGCTGTGAGCAGGGAGCTCAGGGATGACCTGCTTACCCTCCCTCTCCAGGCTCAAAGCTTGGGACAGCTCCATACATGAGCTATTTATTTTACTCTGACCTGTGTGTTAATATGTGTTTGGTGCACAAACCTTTAATCTAGGGAGCAAATTCTATGAGAAAAGTGCTGGCTTTTGTGGGATTTTGCCAGGAGAGAACATGATTTAATAAAGGCAAATTTCTGCCAGACACTTCTGGAAATTCAGTGAAGGGCCCTAAGATCTACAGCTCCCGAAATTGTTGCAGTGATGTGGAGAGGGTGTCACATTGTCATAGTATGGCAAAAATGGGAACAAATATCACTTAGCTTTGAAAGTCGTCACTACTAGATCAACCTGTTCAGTTCACCTGTTACGTTTTCTCTGTTCCATGTCTTGTTACTGCAGATGGCAGGAGAGTCCTGGATGCAGTGAATGCCATGTGTCCCCATTAAAATTAGACGGGGGGTGGAGAGGATGAGCAAGGGAATTTGCACTCACAGACTACCCTGCTGTATGAAAATGTTCTGCTCTGCAATATATGTATGGTTTCATTACCCGTAAGTCATGTGTTAAGTAAGCATTTATCGTCATCTAAATGATAGGTGAGGAAAGACACTCAGAGAGGCTAAGTGACATAGAGTCACTCTGTGAGTGGTATTTTAACTCATGCCTGTTTGACCCCAAAGACTGTGCTTTTTGAAATGGCATGAGTGGACAAAAATCTCAGTGTTTATATTTCTTTTGCTATGGGATATTCAGGCATTTATGTTACCAATGCTTCTCCTAGTAGTATAAATGAACTGCTTTTGGAAAAAGAGTGATTCCTTGCGTAGAAGTAGGTCACAAATAGGTGGATCAGTGAGTAAAAATGTTGCTACCAAGCTAATATATTTTTATTTGTTTTACAATTGGCATAGCTTGTTAAGATCTTTTATCTCTGTTCTTTCTCTGATTCCTGCCCTGTTGCTTATCAAACATCAGCATTTAACACCAGACCTTAATCTGCTGGTGAATTTTACCCCCGGTGAGCCACTTGTGCAATGAGGTCTTTGAAGTAGCTGTTTGGCAATAGGGCAGAATCTCTCTTTGGAGATTCTGAAACTTCCTGCTGAATGTGGTTGGACCACCTTCAGAGTCTCCAAGGAAAGGAATTGAATCTTAAGGTGCAGTCTCTGCATTGATGGCCCTGTGACTGCTATCCGACTGTGCCTCAGTGGGACCAGTGGGTACCAGACGTGGAAATCCCAAAAGACTACCAGAAGTGAGTTGTTTTGCATTCACTTTCACTTATTTCCAAACAGTTAGTAGTCATCAGATCTTCAGTTACTTCTGCCATATGTGTACATATTCATCCTAATTCCAGGTGCACTGACCTGAGAGGGTTAACACTTCTGTTTAAGTGGCACCTAATTTATTTCCCCCAGGACTGACTTTGCTCTCTGGTGACTCTGTCCTGGATCAGAATTTACACTGAGTGTAAAGTGTCCTGGTGGCAAATTTATAAAAAGTGCACATTGATCAGAACAGCCAAAGAAATTGTATCTGTGAACTTCCATTCCGGTGTGTGGCTGGGACTGTTTGGTTTGCCATTTCCATGTTGATTATAGGGCTCTTCTTCTGAGAAAAGGTTTGTTTTGTAAATTTTTAAAATTTTATTGCTCTATTACAGTTGTCTCAGTTTTTCCCCCATTATTCTTCCCTGACATGCCCACCTCCCCTCCCACAGTCCATGCCCACCCTGTTGTCCACGTCCGTGGGTCATTTATACATGTTCCTTGACTAGACCCTTCCCCTTCTTTGGTCTGATAATATAATTTCTTCAGATTACCTCCATCCTCCTTTTCTGCTATTCTGCTGAGCCAGATGGATTTATGGCTGAGCTCTTCTCTGTCTCTTTATTGTGTAAATATTCTGACTGATGAAGAAATCTATTTATTGTAGCTTGAATGTCATTGGCCTACCCTTTCCTCTGACCCAGGAGTGAGCAGTCATATGGGCATCTGGTCTACCTCAGAACACTCTGCAGGGACACAGTCTGGCATTTTATAAATTGTCTACTGGCATGCTGTCAGAATAGCAGAGTCAGTTCTGGATACTTGCCTTGGTTGGCCACCAATTTTTGCTCTCAATTGGAGGTCAGGATGATATCAGTTTATAAATGTTTGAGGAAAAGTTGTCATCACCAAGTCCAGAGATGTAGCTGAATTTAATGGGGATTTACAGGTGTCTTTTGTAGGACTTTACCTGGCTCAATGTCCCCATGTATATTATAGTGTGAATATAAACTTAGCTTATTCATATAATATTTTGAGCATTGTAATCTTTAATCATGATTTCAAAAATAAAGCCAAGAGCATTTCTTAGTGTTTTAAATCTGCTAGCCTACATATTATTCGTTGTTCTTCCGAGAACTTGTACTTGAGAAATACAAAGAAATATCTGACATTGCAAAAGTGAAGAGAAATGTTAGTTCCTTGGCACATAAGCAACATCAGTTCCATTCTGGCCTTGCAGGGTCAGAACTCTGGGCTCCATGGAAGTGAAACTGTGAATGAGAGAGTAAGTGCTGTGTTAGCAGGCTGTGCGTCCAGAATTAAGCAAACCCAGCATTTTCTGTTGCGCTGAAACCCATTAGGTATGTTTTAAAGTCATGTTTATTTTACCTTCCTGCTCTGTGGATTAGGGCTTGTGAATGACTTCAGAGGCAAGTATTTAACCTAGAATTCTCAATTTGCTTTACCAGACAACTAATACATACCATAACAATGATTACTTTAAATGTCATATTTCTTTTTGCCTTAATAACCGACAGCCTGTATGTTCTTTTTCTATTGCTTTGTGGGAAATTGCCACCAACTAGTGATGAAAAACAACCGTCGTTTATTATCTCAGAGTCCTGCATGATGTGACTGGGTTCTCTGCTTAGGTTTTCACATGGCTGAAATCAGCATGGCGGCTGGGCTGAGTTCTGTTCTGAAGGCTTTGGGGCGTAGAATTTGCCTTCAAACTCATTTGGGTTGTTGGCAGAATTCACTTGCTTGAGGACGGAGATCCCCATTTTTTTTTACTGTTGGCTGTAGGTCCCTCTCAGCTCTTAGAGGTTGCTCTCTGTCCCTGCCCCACGGCCCCTGACATCTTGAGAACTAACAGTGGAACACCTTCTCTCACATGGAATCCCTCTCATGATATCTGTCGCTGATCTGTAGACCCAGATTTAAAAGGCTCCTGTGATTAGGTCGGGCCCTCTCGGGTGATCTCCTTCTCTTAAGCCAGTTGTGCCATGCAACATACCTAATCACAGAGTAAGATCCATCATACACAGTCTTGGAGATTATTCAGGGCACATGCACCACCAGGGTGTGTGGATCTTGGGGGCCATCTTAGGACTCTGCCTAACATAGTTCAGATCAGTGTTCACAGAATATCACTGTGAAAAACCTACAGTGGATACATCCTTAATAGAGTCCTATTAGGAAGGAAAATGAGATGCTCCATCTAGTCTCATGTCCCAGAGGGCCATTTATTGATAGCTTCAACATGGATTTCCATGATAAGAAGATAGCATTTTATTTTCTGAGTAGTTCTGTGAGTTTATGAATGACGTTGGGTATTATTAACTTATTTTATTTTAAATCTGTTTTGGGAGAGGTGATTCACCTTTTCTGTAGCTCAAATATGCTATGGTATTACAATAAAAACACCACAACAGGGTAAGTTAAAATCTTTGCCATAATTTTGATAGAAACTTAAATAGGTTCTGGTTTCTCAAACTGTATCACTTCCATGGGCTACCTGATTGAGTTCCTGCACATCTGGAATTTTGTGGCCATTGTTCTACTAAAGGACTAAGCTTTGGAACAACATGAACATACTGAGGCTTTTCACCAACAGAAGTTAAGTAAGTCCTGGGATGTACCATCCAAGTATTAGAGAATTAAATAACCACAATTAGTTCAAGGCCTTAATATATGTCTTCATTGTGTCCGGTGTATCAGAAGTCAACCTTTCAACTTGAACTTTCCCAAGTTTAACCAAATTGGATGAAACCTATGTATATTTTATTACTTTTAATTTTGTACCCTTTTACTATAAAGCAATATCTGGGAAACTCAGAAATAAAAAGGAGGGAAAAGGAAAAATATCTATCATTTCATGTAAATTTAATTAAAACACAGACTTTCATGCTGGGGAGACTTGAGCATGACTAGTAGCCAAACCCACCAATTAAGCAAGTAACTTAATCTCTTTAGAGCTCATAGTTCTCATTTTTGTCATTTAAGTGCAGGAATGTTGCCCTTGCTTGATATTTCATTTAGTCAAAAATATTTTAAAAGCCTGCAAATACCTGAACCCTACCAGGCTCTGAGGACATAGCTATGTATTATGAACATCTCAGGGTATTCATGTTTTATGAATAAAACAGATATAATTCTTTTTATAGAATTATAGAATGGAAAAATACAGTAAAGAGTAAACTATTTTTTTAATTACTTTATTGTTGTTCAATTACAGTTTGAATTAACTATTTTTTAAAAAAGCATTAAGATAAATGCAATGACATGCAGAAAGTGCTTATCCCATTGCCTAGTATTGTGTGGGTCCTTAAAAACGTGAATTACTTCCTTTCTTACCTTTTCCCTGCCTGATCTTACTGGCCATCATAACTGTGATTCTGGCAAATGAATCTCAGAAGCATCTTGTTGCTGATGGACTAGTCTAGAAATTAGCAGCGTGACAAATTAAATGTTGCTGAGGAAGGGAGTTTATGTAATGAACTGAATTTCCTGGTCAGTCCTGCTGGAACCTTGCCATTCAGCAAAATGAGATTGGTGACTGCATTCCAAGGATCAAGTTGCAGCAGTTTTCATCTTGAATGTTCCCCAACACTGAAAAATCGGCAGCATGGACTCCACAGATATCCAAGTCCTTCCTGAAGGAAGGTCGTCAGAGCTGACAAGCTGACGCTCGCGCTGCTAACGGTGAGGTGAAAGATGATGATGATCTGGTTCATAAAAAGTACTTTTGTGTTTTCACGTTTACAGAACGATTTGCAAATATTTTCTTTTCTGTTCCCTCTAACACCACTGGTAGAAAATGGCAACCCCTTCCTTTGGTCTGTGGATGGTTTTCAGCTACTTTATAGGGACTATCCATAGCATTTGATGAACTTGAAAAACAGGGATGAAGCAGCTTGCATATTCATATTGTGCCAATAGAGTGAAAGGGACCAGAGAGGGCAGTTAGGGCATGGCAACATTTGAAGTATCCTAGAGCTGGAGCTTTTTCTGGGCCTTGACTTTGGCTGAGTCTTTGAATACCATTTAGCCGTCCCAAAGGCTGTCTGTCTGGAAGTTGAGCTGCTGATCACTTCTCTCGACGTTGTATAGAAGTGTGTTTATGAAATACTGTGCCTCCCATGAATGAACTATATGAATAAGAATTACTGATATTTTGAAATAGTGTATTGGTATTACTGCGGCTTTGTGTCTACCAAATGTGATCATTATAGTCCAGAGAAAAACATAGAATACAACCTCTGTCTCTCATCTTTACACTCAAATAGGCCTCAGTATTTAGTGACTGGAACACTTTAATCTCTGCCCTTGATAACCCATTGAGAGGCACATCTATCACAGGTTTTCATATAAACCTTCTAATTAATACAAGACAGTGATGGTCATTGATTTTTGTCCCCATCAATTCCGGAATAGCTTCAACTTAGCACCTGATTCACCGAACAGTATTCAGGTGCCCCTGTTCCCCTCTTTGTTCCCTCCACTTTGGACCGACAGTTTGTAGACCCAGGGCAACAGATCTTTCCAACACATTGATGGTGCAGAATGAGTCAGCTTCTTCTTAGATGTCAGCTACTCCTTGTGGAACCATTAGAGCTTCGTGAACAGTATTTGAGTGAGGAGGCAAAGCACACAGAGGAGCAGGGAGCAAGTACAATTTTGCAAAAAGGGTTATGTAGCAAAAGAAGGTCTGCCGTGGTTTGTTGTCCTCTTCCTAGCGTTCCTCTTCAATCAGCAGAAGAGGCGGTCCTCAGTTGCTGGTGTTCTGACTGGGCACATCCGCCCTGGGTCAAACATGCTGCAGTCTGCAAAGCCAGCAGTGGGTTGCAGTGCCCTGCAGTCAAGCCAGACCAGCAGAACTTGTGCAGTCATGTGCCCGGTTACAGCTGGAAAACCAAATTGGGGATGTTCCTTTAATGGAGCATTTGAGGACAAAGACAAGAGCTTTTCCTGTCTCAACACAAACTGCTCGTCCTTAGTGCTGCTTTAAGAGCACGGACCTGTTTTGGGCAAGGTGAAGCCAAAGCCGATCCTTACGGCATTATTAAATCTGGTTTTCTGTGCTAGTTAGCTTGTGTGAGGACCCTGGTGGGCTAATTTAATTTTCTCCTGAAGTGCTGTATGTATGGATATCATCTTAGAGTAGCACATGAATTGGCTCTTTCAGGACATGGTTTAGATACATGGAAATGTTTAAGGAACAACTAACCAATGAACATCATCACTGGGAGACCATTGTTTGGCCCTATTAACAAAAACTCCCTTTGTGATTTTGCAGCCACGGCAGCCCAATCCTGACTGGCGTTACTCCGCCTCCCTGAGAGCAGGAATGCACAGGTATGTATTTTCCTCCTTCCTTCGCTCCGAAGTAACTTGAACGTTGTAAGGCTCAGATAAATTACGTCTCCATAGACCGGAAGCAGCTGTCAAAACCAAGAAGCTTTAGACACTTTGCCAGGGGAATGTAATTATTTTTGTCTGTGTCTATTCCTTGAAACATTGGAAGTGGTCAGTGCCAAATGCTTCTCAAGTGCTGGCAAATAAGTCTCCTGTAAAATCACGGAGACAGGCTGCTGTATGCTTGTTCTCATCAGAATTTCTATAAGGAAGAAATTCCAGCGTCCTTCATCCCTTCTCCATCTCTACTTTCTGGCCCCGCTGCCTGCGTCCCCTGGCTTCCTTAAAACTTGTAATTAATACTGACACTTTTGGACTTGAGTACCTTGTGTGATGTGTATGTACTTGTTGTCCACCTTGATTTCCTATTGCACATTGCCTGTTATAGCCTATCACCCACAGTAATTGATCATTATTCTTGTTCATGTTCACCCCCATTAGAGTCTTTTTATCTTTGCCATCTTGTTGCTATCCTATGGCCATCGATGTCATGGGCTTTTCAGAGGATGAGCCATGTAAAGGCCCTTTATTCAATATCTGGAGACCAAATCTAGCTTACTTTAAATTAATCTGGAGTAATAGTATTACTCAAAGAGTCAGATGAAATGTAATTTTTGCTTTCTCTACTTTGTCTCTTTGACAGTAATTGATTAACAGCCATTATTTCCAGAGCTGATCTAGTGTCTATGCATTGGGGCCAAATAAAAGATTCATTATTTGTGAGTCTTTGGAAACCACATGGGAAGGACCAAGAAACGAATGATCACTACCACCGAAAGGATTTTGTTTTAAGGAAGTAATAAACTTCACAGTTAAGCCCCTCAAAATATCTGGGCAACTCTTAGGTTGATCTTCACCAAACCAAGTCAATTTCTGAAGAGAGGGCTTACAAAGCGTGTGTTGAGTTCATGAAAAATTAGTTTTAGTCCATTGAAATGCATTAAGTTAAAATTAGCATATCCTTAAGCCTTACATTACAAATTGAGCAGACAGCGTTATACTGGCTGCTTTTTCTAAATGAGAAGCACAAAGTGAAGGGCTAAAGATCGGTAGGTAGTTGGCTCAGTGAGATGTTACATTGGAACCTGGGTCATAATTTTAGGCCTCTTATAACAGTGGATATCAGGAAGATTTTTTAGGTTTGTTAGAGACCAGCTTATGCTTTAGCCTGCATCTGAGCTAATGCATTGGAGCAACGTGATACGAATGGCGTGGTTTACCATACCAACTCTGCCCCATCTGAATTCGTGCTTTGCTTGAAAAGTGTCAAAGTGGTGAGATCCAGCTTAAAAGCCACATTTAACTTTAATTTAATTTAATTTAATTTAATTTAAATACTAAAACATAGCCCGTTAATGTGTTCCTAGTCAGGTTTCAGTTAAGACAGGAGACTTAAGTAGGATAAGAAATGAAATAAAAATTAAAGCTAAATGTAATTTATTAGTTACAATGCAGTACATTGACCACGCATTAGAGTTGTGAACTTAAATAATACTCATCTTTTTCACTCATGTGCTTGGCTTCTTGGCCTTTCCAACCTCAGGCATCATGTTGCTGTTCCTTTGAAAATTCTGCTTTGCGCTGAGCTGGTGTTAGGGTAGTTACACCTTCAGAATGAATCTGATTGAACCCATCCAGGAACACCCAAAGGATATTAATATTTGGATAAAAGAGTAGCTTCTAGGGTGTGGATAAAGGGAATAATAGCAATAGGACACAGCTTAATGATTGAATTTCCAAAGAATAAGAGAATATTCAATTATATAGATGGCTTCCCCCCACAATAGTTCAAGTTTGCCTCACATAACCCCTTTAAACAGTAGTATAAGTTTCATTGTAGCAACTTAATTTGCAAGATGAACCAATGCCTAGTTTAAAAAGAGTCCTCTAATTTTGGTGAAGGTTTTCTTGGATGATATTTACCCTTAAGAGTCCCATTTGTTCCTTCATTCATCCAACAAATATTTGAGGGTCTAATGTGCTAGCGTCACAATATACACAAATCTCCCCTTGAGCAATTTCTCTCCTGTCTCTGCTAGCCTCTAATGATCTCCCAGTTCATGACCCACTCTTTGCCTTATTTCATGCTGAATTGATCTCTTCTGAACTGGGAATTGTGAGTCGTGGTGTTAAGTTTCCTCTAGTCCCTAAATGCAGGGCGGGTCACCTATGAGTAAAAGACACAGAAGGAGTAAAACAGAAGATAAGATTAAGAATTAATTGGGTAGCCAAAATGGAATAATACCACAGTTATCAGCAAATAATTTTCATGTTTTCCTCTTTGCGTTAGAGAACCCAGAAATGAGAGAACCAGCAGGAGAGGCTCGGAGCTTTTAGAACAAGCGCCCCTCATCTGTCTCAGCATTAAGATGTTCAAACAGCATTAGCCCTCTGATGGGTTTCCAGTTAGATTAAATGAATACCAGGGCATTAATGAAAACCAAAATTGCCGTAAAGATAAAGAATGTTTATTGCCTGAATAGAGCAGGCAGTAAGTCAGCGATGCTTTTGCAGTGTCCGCAAGGTGACTGCTCAGCAGTAATTGCTCCTGCTCGAGCTGGAGTAGAATGTGTTAGCTGCCTCCAGAGGTGTAAGCACTTTCTGAGGGAGGAACGAGATCTGGAAAGGTGTTTATGGTCTAACTGTTATTTGGGTCTATGTGTTCACTCAGCTCTGTGCACCTGGAGGAGGCTGGCATTCTACGGGCTGGTCCGGGAGGGCCTGATCAGCAGTGGCCGACAGTATCCAGTGCGACACCAGGTAAAGACCCAGGGTCTCTGCCTTCTTGCTTGGGTTCTGGAAAGCGATTGGAGGACCTGTTTTTGTGAGACCAAGAATATTAATAGCTTTCTGTTGATTTTTTTCTTTTCCTTACACATATGACTTCCGTACATGTATGATTATTTTGATTTTCTACTTCGTGTCCTTTAAGAGTTGCAAACATAACATAAGGGGTGTGTGGGTGTAATTTTCTAAAATAACCAAGTAACTCTCAGATGCTTAGGTTCTCCGAGTTTCATAGAGAAGATTTGGTGGCCTTGTCTGCAGAGATGACATTTAGTGAAGGTCTTTTTGTTGAAGACAATGGAAACCCACTCAAAGTAGTGAGCAAGAGGGAGATGATAAATAGATAGGTAGATAGATAGATAGATAGATAGATAGATAGATAGATAGATGGAATGGGGTTTCTCATGGAAGTGGAAAGTTATCTGAACCAATACACCACTCTCTTGGACTTAAAGTCAAAGTCAGATCTGCTTCTTTCTCTGCAACTACATCATTCTGTAGACTGACCTTCACCACCTTACCATGCACATTGCCAAACATGACCTGACAGTTGTTTAGTTCAGAGGACCACTGGAGACCAATGCCTAATTCAAACTTTCAGGCAGAAGAATACACCAGGTTGAATCAAGAACCCAAGGGCTGGGTGAGTGTAGAAAAATTGCTTCAAGTCACGTGTCCTTAGTTGCCTCATTCTTGCTCAATCACTAAAGCGGTGTTTGTATAATAAAAATATGGCTTTGGAGGCTCATCCCCGTGACAGTTTTCAGAAAGGAAGGATTGTGAAGACTGCAAATTGTGTCTACCATAATCTTCTCTGAATACAACATCATGGTGATGCTAATAGTTAATGAATTATTGAGCCATAATATACCCAGACTCTGTGCCAAGCACATTACATGTGTGATTTCATTTATTTATCATGACAGTCTTGCAGAGGATTTAGTATGTCTATTTTACACATGAGAAACTAGAGACACAGAGAGGTTAAGAAACATACCCAGGCTTGTGGGGCAGAAGTAGGGTTCAAACCCAAGTGTGTCTTGCTTCAAAGCCAAGTGTATCCAGCACTTATATTCAGAGCATGGCTGCCTTGCAAGAATTCATCCAAATTCAAGTCCATACCCACATATATAACTGATGACATAAGTTTGTGTGTAAAAAGTACTTTCCAAAAATAATCAGGTGCCTTTCAAATGTTTGGGCTATCCAAGTAACATGTGCAGTTAAGAGCCCATCTTTGCTGGCAACTCTAAGGGCTTTCATTGATTCTAATCAGCCAGCATTTGCTATTTATGAATGTTGCATAATTCAACTAAAAGTCACATTTGTCAAAAAAACAAATGCACAAGTTAAAGCCATTTATTAGAGAGCTGATATTGCCAGATGGCAAGGGGAAGAGCATTCATTGACAAATTCACAGCTTCAATGCCAGTGATGGAGTGAAGAGGTGATGGGAGAGTAGGTGGATTTAGACTGCCAAGTGCTGCAGGATGGGGAGGCATCCAGAAAGGTGAGAACCACCCAGTCAAAGCAGCCACCTGAAGTCGCGCCCTGCTACCTTCATGGCAGGGTTTTCCTTGTTCCCATAGAGGCTTCGTAGGTCAGACTTGTGAAGCAAGAACTAACTTTGAATACATTTTCCCTTTTGTTGATGATGCTGGTTGTTATATATTCCTAGGCAAATGTGAAATAGGAACTGTCTACTGATTATTTCATTTGCATCTGGCCCAGGTCTCTCCTTCAGATTCAAAAGAATGTCAGGAACCCATCTTCTCGACAGAAGATAGGAAAGGAGTTTCCATTGCTCCCCTGCCCCGCTGTCCCAATCCCTGTGTATAATCCCTTTTCTCCAGGACTGTGCCTGGCTGCTGACTCCTGAGTCACAGTCCTCACGGGCTCAGGTGGACAGAGCTTGCATCTTGCAGTTACTCCATGGGTGACCAAACCACACTTTTCAGCATACCTTATACCAATGATACGGAGTTAAAGAAATCTTCCTCTGCCTTCTGCTCTGTCCTTTGGTACTTTCAGGTTTTAGGTCTCAAAATATGTTCTGCATTGTTAGGAGGGAATATGGTATAAAGGGTAAGATTGCGATGTGGCGTCAGATCTGAACTGAATCACAATTCCAAACTTACTAGCTGGGTAAGCACAAGCAAATTGCTTCAATTCATGTTTTCTTAATTATGTTGCCTGTAAATTGGGTATAATCATAACACTCGTCTTATCGAGTTGCCATGGTAACTAAAGAAGCTGAATATAGTGCTTGATAGACAACGTTAATAGATGTCTAATCTTTTTATTCCTTTTTTGTTCTGGGATACTTCTGTGCAGTCATCCTGACTTCTGTCCAGTCCAGTCACCCTCCGGCCACCCTCTTGGGGATGAAATGAGGAGGATTTATTGGTTCTGCCCAAAGAAAAGGAAAAATGCTTCAAAAAACTTGGTTGTTTCTAGTAAAGCCTGCCTTTCATCGATTCTCTTGTCCTTTAGTGCTTCATGATGAAGGTGTGGTTGCTTTCCAAAGGCTTCCTCCTGGTGCCCGAGTCCCCACCCACGTGTGTCTGAGACCACACGAACTGGCACCCTCTCATAGCACCTCCCACAACAGCATCAGTCAAGGGCAGAAAGGGAGAGAGACCTGCTGTGCCGTGATCCTCAGTCACTTGTGTTCCTTGCAGTTGTTTTTCCTCCATTGATGAATTCTCTGGCTTTGTCACTAAACTGTTCATTTCTTTTTCTCAGTCCACAAAAGCCTAGGATTGGATGCCTTGCTCTGAAGGGATTGATGGGAACATCACCAGGTGATGTGTCCTGCAAGATGAACAAGTCAGACGTTAAATCTGTTAATCCTGGTCGCTGTCCCCTTCTCTAGTCTCTCTGTGTGAGCGGACCTGGACCACGGGCCTCTTACTTCTTTCGCAGCTTCCTAAGAGACTGAGCAGAGGAAGAAAATGAGCTAAACAGGGAGTGCAGGGCATCCGGTTAGGCCTCCTCTCTGGGCGGAGGAATGTGTGTTGGGGAGAGGGGCGTTAAAGGGCCAGTTATTCACGTTTAGAACTCTAAACTCAGTGTGAATGTTCTGAAGAAGTTTTAATGAATGCCCTCTTGTGACTGGTTCCTAGAGGGAATCCCAAGAGGTTATTAAAGAAAACTGCCCCTGCCTTCAAGAGAGCTGGTCTGGCTTCAGGGCGCCAGGCTGCTTTGCCATCTACCACTGCTCTATCCAGGCTCCTCTTTCTGCAGTTGATGGGAATCTCAGGACTTACCTAAGGCAAAGGTAAATTATTTTTGGAGTGGGAGCTATTTACTATTTTCAGAAGAGCTCCGGGAATTCCCAAACGCACAGCACTACCAAAGATAACTTTATAGCTTGTCAAGCAACACCCCAGGGGATCCAGGACTGCACAATGAAAGATTAATTAGGTAGGTGAGGCAACTAAGGCAGTGAGGCTTAGTTAGAGAACCTTAGTTTAGAGAGTGCCGAGGCCGAGGTTCTGGAAGGATGGTTCCCAGAGCAGCGGCACCAACAATACCTCCTGAACCAGCAGTTCTCAGGCGGGGCCCAGCCATTTAACAAGCCCTCCATGAGATCCCGATGGGCCCTAAAGTTTAGTAACTGGTCTAGAGACTCAAGAGTAAATATTCTTGAGATTGTCTGATACCTTTGGAGGCTCGGAAACCATGCAGGGAAGCATCAACTTATGATTCTTGCAAAATGCAGGAAGCCTTCTCCTGTCCTGGACAGAGAATCACTAAGAACTCAGGCTCTGGGTCACCGTAGCTCTCCTGTGGCTTCTAGCTCTGCCACTCAGCAGTTTTATGTCCCCGGGAGCATAACTTCACTTTTTTTGATTCCCAGTTTCTTCTTCTGCAAAGTGGAGACAATAGCCATGTCTACTTTATAGGGTTGTTGCAAGAATTAAATGAGGTAATGCATACATATTACAGAGCCTGGTACATGCCAGCTGTTTCCGTGATTTTTCAAGATGTGAGTCTATCAGCTTCAGAATGTAGGTCTGAGCTGTTTCTTTGGAAGGGCTCTCTTATACGGAAGAATTTTTTTTTTAAGTGCCCGTCTTTTTGTGTCCTTGGGGGACATTATTGCCCTGGTTTGCCACATCTCTTTGCTCTGTGGAAAATGGACAGAGTTTATGTGTCCTAGTTTCAAAGGGGTGTTCAGGCTCTTAATTGTCTTAGGAATTAGTACCCTTCTGACAAAAACCGATTCCCCACAGAGGCCCTCCATGGAGACTCCACCTCTGACTCTCCCCCAGAAAGAAGCCACGATCCCTAAGTATTTTGGAATCCATTTAGGAGAACTGCCAACGTGAATTTTTCCACTTCGTGAGCGAGTCCAGCCTCGGGCCTTGTTTGAGAATTTAGAAATCACGCTCACTGTTCCACTAACCCGCTCACCCTCAATTTCTGCTGTTGTCATGGCAATGGTAGTCCTGGGAGGTGTGTGCACATCCTTATTTGGAAAGGAAATGAGATCAGTGATCTGTGTGGGTGGGGCAGCTCCCTCTGTCAGCATCCTCATGCTCACCTTGCATCTCACAGCCCCAGAGTGCCAGCTGGACCCCTGGGTCTCGAGCTAGGGAAGGTTGAGTCCTTTCAGATGCACTTTTATTTTATGGGGTGTGGAGGTCCTCACATCTGTTGGAGGTCTCTCTGTAGCCTACCTTGTGTATTCCAACCTGGCCTAGAGAGAGAGAAAGCGGGATGGCGTGGAAGGGGACTCAGAATCCTCTACCCGGGAGAAGCCATCCGTCTTAAGTCTGTGCCGCTTCCATCCATCCATCTGTGACTTCCTTTTCCTCCTTCTTAGAACACCGTACCTTCAAGTTTTAGTGGTCGTGGGGTGAACACCTAGAGTGAAGACTTTCTGGGTTTTCTGAAAGTAAACATTTCTGTTTAATAAGTAGATTCTGAGATAGTTCTTCCTCTCCACCCTGTACTACGTGCACCTCCCTCATTTTTCCTACATCATCTCTTCCAGAACTCGTAGCCCTGGGCAGAATACAGTCAGGGCTGGGGCCACAATGCATGATACATTAATTTCTTCTCTAACAGTGGCCCAAAGCAGAGATCATGAGCCTCCTGAAACTCCAGTCCCACGTGCCCTCAGATGTATGCTGTTGGGCTGAGCAGAGAAGAGCAGCAGGAACTGTTCTCTTAGGCTGCAGTTCCCTTCAAACTCCATAGATGCAGAGAGGCAGCTAATGCAGGGTCAGGAAACAGAGACTCACCGCAGCTCCTTCAGCTATCATTGATCCCTCTGATGTGCCACTGGAGCAGTACAGTCTGGCCCTGAAAACTGCATCATGAGAAACAACTTTCCAGTATGTTTTAGAAAAATAATACACCACCGTATTGGTTTTTTTTTTTTTTTTTAAGAATGTGGCATGGAGCCCTTATGGAGGTGGCTCGGTTGGGTGTTATCCTGCAAAGTGAAAGGTGGCCAGTTTGATCCACCCTCAGAGCACACGCCTGGGCTGCAGGGTTCTGTCCCCAGTGGTGGGGCATGAGAGGCAACCAATGGATGTTTCTCATATCAATGTTTCTCTCCCTCACTTTCTCCCTCTTTTCCCCAAGTTACCCTTCTTTCTAGCTTTCTCTACACACCATGCTTTGTAGCTGACTTTTAAGCATTTTATCAAGAGGGAAATTCAGGTTTCTCCAGGGGAGAGCCTAATGTCACAAAGGGCCAAGGAATTGAGGGTCACCAACTCTGCCACCTGACTTAGCTGAAAGATGACAGGCTACCTATGTGTTCAAAAGCTTTGTGGGGAAGGAGAGGAGGAGGGTGGGGGTCCACACTTCATTCTGTGGGAAAGATTGCCTGGATTGTTGGAATTGGTGGGCTTGGAGCTCTGTCCTGGAAGGTACATGGACAAGAAGGACCTGCTTATGACCTGGGTCAAGGGCAGAGGAGTGGTGATAGCTTGTAATCCCTTTAAACTTTGCAGCTGCAGCAGGCATTGCCCTCAGCCACACTGATTCTAGTAAACTGGAAGGGAAAGCCTGTCTGCCCTAACAACGAGGATGTTTAATGACAAATATGTTCAGAGAAACTTAGTCCAAATTCTGAAAGAGCTTGAAAAGTTCACTTTCACAGAGGCAGTCAACTTTGCCGTTGAGAAGGTCATTGCCTAATCTGAAGAAACATATTCAGGTCAAGCTCTGCTAGAAACTGAGGGCCTCTAGGGAAGGGTCACAGCAGAGAGCTCACTGCCTAAAGCCTGTAAGTAAGCACGTGGATTGGAGAGGAGCCTCTCTGCCTCTGCACTGGGAGCTCGTTGCCCACAGTCAGAAAAAGGAGAGGAGCAAGGTTGGATGCCATTCTGCTCAGATGGCAGTGGGACCAAGAGCTTCCTCAGCAGCAGCCCTGTCTGGAATGGTGTACCTCCCGGAGTGGACTAGGTGGAGGGTAGGAGAAGACAGGCCCGAGGGTGGCAGGGATGAAGGGAATAAGGGGGGAAAGGGTGTTTGCGCTGGTATTAAAAGAGGAAGTTGCGAGCTTTGTAGAGGTCAGACTCTAGAGGTATAATTCTGGAAGGTTAGGGTATGACAAAGAAACTTTTAGAAACCAAATTTGGAGCCACAAAAGGACAGGAATGATGAGAAGTTTATTGATCCTAGAGCTGTGTCCCCTACTGCTGAATCCCACATGGGGCACCCTGGGCCTCAGATTACAGCTGCCGCTGAATATAAAAGAACCAAACAAACTTAAAAAATATGTGACGTCTCTTCTGTACAGAAGGTCTGAGCAAACAAGCGTGGTGTTGATGGTCCAAGAAAGTCTGACAGCTACGGTTTACTTCCAACCCTGGGCCAGCGCTGTGTCCAGGGCTGCTGTTCCAGGTGACACCGTGGGCCAAGCTGAGTAGTGACGTGACATTCCCCGGGTCTTCTCTCTTTTCTTTTTCAACTCTGCATCATAGATACTGTCTTACCCAAGAACACATGTGTCACATCTCTGTTCCCATAATTGCTGGGGGACACCTAGGGTTCTGTGGCAACACTAGGAGAAGCCTCGGCCAGTCTGGATGATTTACAGTAGATGCACACCAAGCTGCATCAGAGAGTTCTGGGGGGAGAAGAACATCACCAGTTAGGTAACCAGGCCAGAGCTGGACACGCTTGTGCCTGTGAACGTGGCTTTGTATTTGATGATGAGCCATGGAATATAGAAGTTCCTTTCTCTCGGCCAACGCCTATTAGCAAGCATTTGTGTGTGTTTGTGTCAGTGTGGCCATCTTTGTTGTCGAAGTTTTAGTCTTTAAATCCTGTGCTGTTGCCCCCTGGACTGTAAAAATAGTCTTTTAGAACAAGAGAAGGTCTTAGTAATAGCTACTATTTATTGAGAACCATAATACACACTTTACATACATTGCCTTCTTAAATAAAAGAGAAGTGTATTATTATTCCCATGTTTTAGATAAGAAACTTGAGACTCAGGAATTAAGTGACTTCTTTGTAGTCATGCAATTTGTGTCTTTAGGTCACTATTATATTTACAGTGTCAAGCAAGGTGTGTAGCACACAAGGGTGCTGAGCAAATGGTTGTTGAATTTGTTGATTAATACAATAGCAAGAGCAATATTTAAACTCCTGCCTCTGATGCTGAACCCTAACCCTTAACTAACACACTGCTGTTGTTTTGTCCCACATACCGGTGAAGGATACCCCACTTCCAAATACCAAAATCTGCGTTAGTTTCCTAGCGCTGCTGTAACAAATCACCACAAACTGCATGACTTAAAACAATATAAATTTCTTATCTTATAGTTCTGACAATTGGACGTCCAAAATGAGTTTGAGCTAAAGTCGAGGTGTAGGCAGGGCTGCATTCCTTGTGAAAGGTCTAGTGGAGGATTCAGTTTTTTGTTTGTTTTATTCGCCTTTTCCAGCTTTAAGAGGCTGCCTGCATTTCAGGGCTCCCAGCTCCTCCCTCCACCTTCACAGCCTACAGCAGAGCATCTGCAAATCTCTTTCTGACTCTGGCTTTCTGACCGCCCTCTTTCACATACAGGGGCCCTTGTGATTACATCGGACCCACCTGGATAATCCAGGATAATGTCCCTGTCTCAGGATCACATCTGCAAAGTCCCTTTTGCCATATAGCATTTTCACAAGTTCCAGGAATTAGGACACGGGCATCGTTGGGGACCATTATCTTTCTACCGCAAGGTCTTTCATGTTCAGGCAGACGGCTGTGTGTGTCTCTGTGTGTGTAAACTTCAGTAGAGGTAGAGGTAAAATAAAGTGCATATGAGGACTGTGAGAAGGGTATAGTCAGTGTTAATGAGACTATAAATGCTTTCTGAAGGCTATTAATTGTTAGAAGTTTGATGGAGACTAATTAACCACCTTGCTTTCCCCGCAGATCTTCAGTAATTAAGAATAGATACAAGGGGCTAACCAAGGGAACAACATTCAGAATCAGATTTATTATTGGTAAGGATGGTCTGGAGCATAGAATAGGGTGTCCAGCCTCCCAAATGCAAGGGAAGAAAGTGAGGAGTGGCAGAACTTTTCTTTGGTGAGAAGGGAGAACTGTCCTGGTGTGATTGCCTAACAGAGGCTGAGCTGGAAAAGAGAAAGAGAATTAGAGAAGAGATATATCACAAAGGAATAGTGACTATTGATGCTAACTTTGTCCAGTCGAGAAGCACAGTCTTTTAAAGTATGATTTACGGAAATCTCCCCAATCAGATAAACAATGTTTTCTTACTGGGGAGAGTAAGTAAGGAAGTGGAGCTAAAGGTATGAGCTCCCTTCCTAACCCACCCCTACAGGACGGAAGTATTGGTTTGGTGGTGTTCTCTTTTCTATGAGCAGGGTAGAAATGTGGAGACAAGAGGAAAATGGTTCCCACTGCATTATTAAAGGATAAGAGATATTGTTCTATCCCAGGCTTAAGGGTATTTTTCCAAAAGTTGGGGAGCAGTCAGGAGAAGACAGCACTCTTTGATCATCCACAGGCTAATGGAAGGAGTCCATTAAAGGGCATGGCAGCTGGCAGAAATGTTACTGTCCCCAGGGGTAACACATAGTGCCTGTCTTGTGTGCACCTAGCACCTGTGTCTAGGTGAAAGCAGATTAAAGTTTATATCCAGGACTTCCCTGAAGAAGAAAGTGCAGAGCCCGATTGGTGTGTTGGGGGGTTGTAGGAAGCGAGGCAGAGGAGATATTTCAGTTGATATTCTTAAATCTCACTTGCTTTTCCCCAATGACACATCCTGTGTCAGGCTCAGCAGTTGGGTGGTTATGGGCGAGTCTGTGGATGTACGTGTATTCAGGATTTGTTTGTTTGTTTGCATAACAGACCTGTTCACATCCTAGCTACCTCCTTGAACAGGCTGGGCACCTCCAAAACCTAGAGCAGCTCAGCACCTCAGCAGCTGTGATTGGAGAATAAATCACCCCTCATGTCTCTGACAGTGATTAGGCATAAGACCCATGAAAGAGCTTCCTTGGAATCCAGCACCCCTGCAGGCTCCTTGTGTCACCACAATGTTGATAAAACTGCTGCCCCTGCAGTGAATGGGGTAGTGCTTAGTCAATGATCAATGTCTCATCAATTTCCCTCTATTGCACCAAGTATAATTCATTCTAAATACCTGCCTTGGAGATTTTTTTTTTTTTTTACAGAAGATGAGCTCTTCAATGTGCTCTTACTCAATCTAGGGATTTAGAGATATAAGTTAATTACTTTGGTCCTTTCTCACTCAGGGTCACAACCTTGCTTCCAGGACACTAGCTTTCTAAATGGTTATGATTTGAAGAGCACTATGAAGATACCCAAAAACCCACTTCATAGGCAGGTCCCTAGAACTCCACCTTAAACCACCACTGCCAACATTCTTTTTAAAATCTTCATTCATTCATTCATTCATTCATTCATTCATTCGTATATATTCTCTCTCTTACACACACACTCTCACAAAGAAGTAAAATACTTTCATATTAGAATATCATGTACAAGGGTACTTTTCCTGGCTTGGCTTCAATATAGAATTTGGTTAAAACTTTCTAAATAGTCACTAAATAAATATATTTAGTTTTTAAACAACTTTATTTACTTATTTAGAGAGAGGGGAAGGGAAGGAGAAAGAGAGGGAGAGAAACATCCATGTGTGGATGCCCCTCACGTGTTCCCACCCGGGGACCCGGCCCACCGCCCAGGCCTGTGCCCTGACTGGGAATTGAACTGGCAGCTGCTTTGGTTTCTAGGCCCACACTCAATCCACTGAGCTACACCAGCCAGGGCTCAAATATATTTATTAAGCACCTGCTTAAGGCCATTCTCTATTCTAGGTGATGCAGATACAATATTAAATATAACACAGTCCTGTCCTCATAACCCAGTGTGGGGAGACAGAATGTAAAGAAACAAGAGGGAAATATTTCAATGTCATGTGAGAAGGACCATAATAGTGCTGTGCGTAGGCTGGGCCAGTGAGGGGCTAGGAAACTGAGACAAACCACCGTGGCCTGTCAGTCCAGAATGGGACTCAGAGTCTATGTTGTAATCAAAGAAACCCCATGTAAGGATGGCAAGCTGGTTCTCTTGTCTGAGAGAGTCCCCCAAGTTGTTTTCACGGGACCCAAAGCCTCCCTCAATAATCATGAGTACTGGATGTTGTAGGAGCCCAAAAGGTGAAACTGGGAATTTAGGGGACCAGATCAGAGATTATGTGGCACATAACATGGTTGTTGAAGGATGGCAAGTAAGATGCGGGAAGGAAGAGAGTTCTAGCCGAGGGGAGCAGTACACGCATTCTTCAAAAAAAATCAGAAGTGTGTGGTCTGGGTGAATGGAAGGAGTGCATTGTGGGGCTGGGATGGAGGACTGCTGGGAAATGAGATCACAGGGGCAGACTGGAGTCAGATTTTGCAGGGCCTTACAAATCCAGCTGAAGAACTTGTAGTTTCATTTGCTGGCCATGGAAAGCCAATGGATTTGTTTGTTTTTAAGAAAGGAGGCTCTATGAGCCCCGTTTGCTCTATGAATCTTTAAAAAATTAACCTATAATATATCAAGACAGGCTCATGAGCTATCTATCAGCTTAGTGTTTTTCTGTCCGTAGACCAAGGACTGGAAACTCTGAGTGTCTAGAAATGTGAGACCAAAAGGGAGGTGAATGCAGCATTTTGGTAAAAAGAACTGGCCTTGGAAATGTTCTTAGGTAATCCAGGTGGACTTGGCCTTGATTATGTATGAGAAAATGCGGAGAGTGAAGGGCGGGTCTGTTTATACTTTGCCTGGGTGACTTAGGGGAGGCAGCGTGGCATTGCACAGTGCCTCAGATCCCTGTTGTACCACTCAGTCATTGCACCTCGGGTTTATCAGTGCGTGAAAGATGCAAGGTTGTATAGGCTGCAGTAGGGATTAAATGAGACGGTGCATGCAAAAAGGCTCAGGACAGTGCTTAGCTCTGGCAAGCACACAAAAATGTTAGCATTTACTCAATTTACCATCCTGGCATTTAACACAATACCTGGCACACAGTAAAAAGGATGCACAATGTTTTTGTTAGGTGCAGTGGAATGGCATCGAAGTCCGGGAGGGGGGAGTGCGGATAGTGGGGTGAGAGGGCTCTCCCAGGACTCTCATCCTCTTGCTCTGCAGTGTTCTGATGGCACCTCCATGTTACACCCTCAAAGGAGGGATATCGCTGCTTGTCTAGAAATGGTTGCTCAAGGCTGAGACGTGACACAGCATCACGGAGCCTGGGATTGCAGCCAAGTTTAAGAAGCACAGATTGTATCAAAGTAAGAGGGGAAGATGGGGAAGAAAAGTTTGAAAACCCAGCCAAAGCCAGAAGCAGTGTTACTGTTAGGTGACATGATTCTGCCTACCCAGGTTTGGGTGGGCCAGGCAGTGGGTGTGGGACCCTGGGGAGAGTCACTGTCAAGTTGTGGTGCTGAGGGAGGAACCCAACAGTGGGCTCTGGGGCCCAAGGCTGCTTTCCGGGACCCAGCATTTAGAAAAGCCCTGTTTGGTTTAATATTATGCTGTCGCCATCTCGAAGTCCTTAATGATTCTTTTAAAAAGGGGCCGCCATTTTCATTTTGCAGTGGGCGCTGCCAATGATGTAGGTGGTCCTGGGCCCAGACTATCCGGGACAGTGACATTGTGTCCCAGCTAGTCTTAAATTTGCAGCTGATTAGACAAGTAGTTGCTGGGCCAGTGTTCTTTTTTATCTCTCCCTCTCTCTGATTTAGTTATAAGCGGGCAAAATCATAAGAAATTAAATTCGTACAGAACTAAAAGTGAGTAGTGCGTCCTTGCCACCTTCAGTCATGCTCCCTAGAAGTAACCACTGCCACCAGTTTAGTGTGTGTCCCTATTTTTTACGAGCATAAAATTTAACATACTGTATTATAAAATAATCTGCAATTACATCGTTGAGGTAAGAATTAAATAGTACAGCACCCTGTGCATGAAAATGTCCATGTTTCCCTCAATCCTACGCCCCTTCAGTGAGGCAACCACTGTGAACAGCTTTGTGTGTATCCTCCAAGTACTTTTTCAATGAATAGACTTTATTTTTTAGAGCAGTTTTAGGTCCACAGCAGAATTGAGTCCCCTTGTGCCCCTGTCCTCGCACCAGCACAGCATCCGCCACGACTGGTGTCCAGCACCGGAGTGGGGTATTTGTTACGGTCAGTGAGACTGCACTGGCACCTAAAGTTCGTAGTTCACACTGGGGTTTACTTTTCCAAATACTTTTCCAACTGATTTTTAACTGTATGATTAATGTATGGATGTTTTTGCCATGTTTATTAATCAATATGTAGACTGTCAAAAAGCAAAATGGCATAACGTTGTGCACATTGGTACTGTATGTAGCTTTTTAAAAGCACCTTTCCAAGTCAGTACATACAGACCCACCTCATTCTTCTCTAATAAGGGCATGGTATGTTTTGTGCCTATATTACAGTTTTTTTTATCTACTCCCCATTGATATATATGTTTTTAAGCAATGCAGTGCACCTTCTTATACATATATTTTATACACCCCTCCCAGCATCATATAGGATAGATTTCCAGAAGTGGGATTACTGGGTTATAGGATATGAACACATAAAATTGGCATTCTCTAATCTGGGGTTGGGCTGCCCCACCATCACCAAGGGACTTAGTCCTCAGGCTTGAGAATAGTGGAGCAGATAGAGGAGAGAATTTACTTGTGATTAATAATTGTTAATAGCTAGCCTCTGTTGAGTACTTAAACCACGCTTTGTGAATTTAAGCCAGGTATTGTTCTAACACCTTACATGTATTAATCCCTTTAATCTGTACAATAGCCCCAGAGGTAAGTCTGTCATACCCATCTTGTGCTTAGGAAACCGAGACACTTGGGGTTAAGTAAGGGCCTACATCCGTCTAGTACGTGGTGGCGCCAGGATGTGAAGTGGGGCTCTGCACACACTGCACCTAGAAAGTGTACTGCCATCTTTATGCCAGACTTGTTTTCTACCTTCTTTATTCCTTAAAACAATATTGTATTTATTCATTTACTTGTCTTTTTCTACACTCTACCTCTCTGAGGGCAAGGTACCTGTCCTAATATTTGTATCCCTCCCCCTGATTGTGCTAGGACACAATGTATAACTTATTTTACATAATAAACGTTAATACATTTAGTTGAATGAGTTACAGTGCCTCTGGGAGGTATCTACTTTGTCCATGTTATGGCTGAAGAAACTGTTACCAGCCATGTGGGTTATTGGTTCTTGAGTATGGCAACAAAAGAATTCAGAACCAAGAACTGTACCATAAGAGGAAGTTTATTTAGCATGCAAAGCCAAAGTATTCTTGAAGAGAAGATTCGAGCAGGCTATTTAGAGAGCTGCCTTGGCCTTTTAGAAAAAAAGTCACAAAGGCAGAAGAAGCGAGCCAGCTGGGGTGCATGGTCTCCGGAAACAAGTTACAGAGGCAAAAGGAGGGCCTTCGGAAACAGGTTCAAGAGCTGCCACTGCCCACTGCTCCCCTGGTTGCAAGTCTCGTGAGGACCCTTAGAGCTTAGGAGGAAGAAAACAAAGATACACCCCTGAAGAAAGAAGGCATGGGTATGCTCTAGAGAGAGAGCATGCACTGGGCCCTTTCCTAAAAGGTTTTTATCTGTTTTCCAAAGGCAGGAATTTTAGGGGAGGTCTCAGGGAAGGAGCTCAACAGAATATTCATCAGCTTTCCAGGTATGTTCTTTAATATGTTGATTTATCAAAATGAACATATAGGGTCAGGGTCCTGGTTTCTACTGGTTGGTTGGCACTCAGGTGTGGGGTCATTGGTAATTACATCTGGTCCCAATGCCAGCCATGGCGTTGCTTGGTCTGCTTTTGCTGCTTTTCTGGGCCTGAACTGAAACACAACCGAAGCCTAGGTGTTATCTTTAGTTTGACCAGAACTCTCTCTCTGTGGTCAACAGACCTGAGGCTTTGTTCCTGATTATTTGACCCTAATTAGAACCTCATTGTCCTGAGGGCTAGTGCTTAAGGGAGTGGCCGTGCACAGAAAGGAGGTAGGTGAGTCAAGATGCTGGATGAGGCCAGTTTGAATCAGCTATCTGTCTCAGTTTCCCCATTTCACTTGCCAGGGAATTTTTCTAGCTTCTTACTATCCTGCCTTAAAACTACAGGTCGGTCTCTCCCCAAATAGTGTAAAAGAAAAGAGTAGAAAACAGAATGTTGGAGCTGTGATTTGAACCCAAGGCTTTTGATACCTGGTCCAGTGTGCTGTCTACCATGTCCAAGCTGCCACTTCCTGCCTGCTTGTGAGGCTCAGGAGAATGGCTCCCTACCTAGCAACCAGCTCTAAGCTGGAAAACTTCCCAGCTAGACATCTTGAATGGTCCCTGGGAGGGGCACGGCCCCAGGGGAAGAGGAACTCTAGAAAAGAGAGCTCCTGGTAGGACAGCATCTAGGAATAGGTTGATGAAGGGGAAGTCGGCTTCCTCAGAGGAATTCTACATCGTAATAATACCGATCCTTTATTCCAGTTTCTACATGGCAGACATTGTTCCGTGTGATTTATGAGCATTGTCTCTTTTTAATGCTCACAGTCCTATTAGATGGATATTATTCTCTCTGTTTTGCCTACGCAAAAATGGGCCTGAGAGGCCAAGTGACCTGCTCAAGGTTATACAACAAATGAGCAGTAAAGCTGAGTTTCCAGTTCAAATCTGTGTGATCCCCATCCTCATTTCCTGGTTCTGCTGCCCCCAGGATATCACATAGGTTGGGGCAGGAGCACTGTGAGAAGAAAGCTGGAAGGGGAAATTGCCCTCTCTAGACCTTGGGGGACTTGAGCGACCACGAAATAAAGTAGAGAAAGCCAGATAGCCTGAGCCCTGCTGGAGTCACAGAAAGAAGAAATGTGATTATTTTTATTTTATTTTTATTTTTAGCTGACTATGGAGAGCTAGGAAGATTTGAGACTGGCCATTCTGATTTTTGAATCTGGGTTCCTAGCACGTGATGTCTTTATACTCTTAACCTAGAAACGGCAGAGGTATTTTGGGCACAAAGCAAGAGCTTGGCTTTAAAAATACGCCACTCTATTTATCTCTTCCGCTCCAAGATTACTGAAAATTAGCCCAGCTGTGGTCTGAGGCACCAAGCAGCCACAGAATCTTCTTCCAGATCCCTCAACCCACCTAAAGGCGGTGAAAGAGCTGGGAGTGGCAGCCTCTGGGAGTGGAACCAGATCAGCTTCCCCGGCACCCAGCCTACCCTCTGTGCCATCCCTTTCCAGCTGCTCTGGGGGTCAGAGAGCTAGGCCTGTGACTGCAGCTCAACTCTGTCTGCTCCCCCACCCCAAAGCTTCAAGAAGTAAAATAATAATACTAATTATTATTGTTTTATTATTATGAAACTCTAAAATAATAATAATAATTATTATTACTACGGAATTCTATTATTGAGGGGGAGTCAGTCTGAGAACCATATTTTGGCTTTATTACCAAATTCCTTGGGATTCAGGGCAAATCATCTTGCTGTAATGTAAGCCTTCAGTTTCCTTATCTATCAAATGGAAATCTTTAAAATATGTATACACATATACAACATTTATTTACAAATAAATATATATGCAAAATGTTTAGTAAAGTGCCTGTCCTGTCCTAAGCATATCCATTCCTTAAAGGAATGAATGAGTCTGCCGCTCTGATCTTACAAGTAAAATGAAATGAGTTGTCACTTTGTGCCAGGTGCTGCCTTATGTGCTCCGTGAAGATAATTACATGTAGTCTTGAAGCAACCCATGAAGTGGGTGCTGTTATCTCCTTTACACATGAAAACTGAGGCCCAGAAACATGAAATAATTTGCTAGCCATCACAAAATTTACATGATGTAGCCAGACTTAAACCTAGTAGTATGAGTATAGAGCCTTAAAGTCTTGCAGAGAAGAAGGGGTGTAGTTTTACATTTCTTGTTTCCATGGAAAATTCTTTCCACTGTCAGCCGAAGGGCTGAGGAGCCTGGGGAAATGCTAGCCCAGGTGGTTTGTGCTTTCTCCCCGTCTCTCTGATCTAGACAGGATTTGGGTTTCAGACTATGGTTCTCCTGTGTTTTGTGGGCTGTAATTACCCAGATTAACGTTGCCCAATTCATAAAGGATTGAGGGAGGGAGAGGAGGTGGAGCTTGTTCAGGCAGTCCACAAACCCCGCAGATGGCAGGATGGGGGTGGGGGAGGGAGCTAGAGATGTTTTACAGCCTGGGCTTTCAGCAGGTTTGATGGCGGATGCTTTTTGCCTTTTGGTCAGGTTGAGCATGTATAATTCTGCCAAATTCTGGTACGCACGCGTGCGCATGCAGAGAGAGGAGTTAGAGAGATGAAATGGTTGCTGAAAGCCAAAGAAGGCTCAAATGAAATCAGAGCTGCTTGAAAGGCTGCGTGTGGCTGGCTCTGGTGGGGAGAAGGTCAAGGACGGGGCCGAGGCAGGTATCTCTACGCAGAAAACCAGGATGTTCACTTGCAAACCTAGAATCTGCAGAGCCTTCTGCATCCTGACTCTTCCTAGCGCAGCCGGAGACAGAGCATCTGTGCTGCGAGAACGTGTGGTCCAGGGGAGCTGTCTGGCTGGGCCGGAAATGGCTGTAATCATTTAATAGCCTTTGCTGGCTGCACTAACCTAGCAGAGTGGGCGGTAGGCAGGCTCCAGAGTGCTGTCTGGCAAGATAGTCCCTGGCTTTAATAAAAATGATGGGTTTTCTGGGGGCTCTTTATTAGCCTTAGCACCCAAATCCCAGAGATGGTAACAAAGGGATGAATGGGGCGTGAAGGGGAGGGGCCGAGCCCTGCAGACTGGGCTGTGCTTTCCCTGAGCCTGTTACTCCCACATCGGCACCCCTCCCCCCACCTCCACTCCTCCCTTCAACTGATTCTAACTCAGAGACTCCTGCCTGCCTCTCTGTTTCCCAAATGATGACAACACCGACAGACTTATCGTGATTGCAACATTTGGGTGCTGTTTCAGGGTTTTAAAAGAGCCTTCACATACAGCCCAGGATGTGCGTCCCATAACTGAAGTGGGATTGCTCAGATTTGAGTCCCAGGCTCCACCATTTAGTAACTGTGTGACCGTTGGTCCGTAAAACAGACATATCTATAAAACAGACATGGGTATTGGCAATATCTACTTCATAGGGTTCTTGTGAGGTGCAAAATTTACACTACATGCAGATCTTCTGAGCCCAGTGCCACACGCATAGCATAGGAAGGGCACAGTAACTGCTAACTAACTACACCTGTAACCTTGATGTAGACAGGAGGGCGACCACTGATCATCTGTTTTATGAATGAGGAAACAGGCGCAGAGATACTTAGAGACATTGCTCAGGACGACACCCTGTCCAGTGATAGAGCCAGGGCAGGCCCTCAGTTCAGAAGAGTAAAGCGAGATGCAGAGAGGGAAGGGAGTTAAACACTGTCGGCAGTTCTCTAGCCCATGCCCTCCCAGGAGCTTTCCTGAAAGAAAACATCCTTGGCCAAAGGCTGTTCTGTCTGGGGGAGTCAGTGCACATCAGATAAACCTCTCTGGCCTTAGCCGATTATCCAGGGCAGTTCAGAATAGGGGTTAGGGGGAGTTTCCAAGTCTGGCTTTTGCTTTGTCATCTTCAGGACTGACCTGGGCATTGGCATTGGCATTGGCATTGGCAAACGCCTCCAGCCCAATCATTCCCAGCCAGGGAGGCTGACCTTCAGCCAGAGCTGGTTTGGCAGGAAAGTGAGGATTGTTGCCAAGAAGACCCTGGGCGCTGCCTAAGGGAAGTGCCTAAACTGGATTATAGGATTAAGTGAGGGGTCAGCTGCCTCCAGAGAGCAGTTTTTAAAGTTGCAGATCTGTATCCTTTTTTTTTTTTCTTAATGTAGGTTGTTCTGATTTTTTCATGTATTCCTACTTGTTGTGGAGAACTGAAAAAAAAAAAAGCAGCAAAACCATTTACTGTGATGATCACATTTTATTAAAATTTTCAAATCCTATTGGGTTTTAATCTGAAGGTCAGGGATGCAGACCTCCACTGCTTGACGTGTGTCTGAAATCCTCTCCCTAGGCTCTGATCGGTCCATTCATTTGGGTCTTGACTGCATTTCAATCTTGTCTTTGTGTGCCTGTGAGCTGGGTTCCCCGGAGCAGAGGGGAGGGGACTTGTGGGAGGTCCCAGGAGGGGGCAAGGGAGGCGGTATTGAAGGAGAAAACATTCCCTTGATTTACCGTTTGCTGGGACTGGCCCTGAGCCAGGGGGTCAGGGGCATGGAAGGTGGGTCTTTCTTTTTCATCTTCTTCAGAGGGGAGTATCTCCTTGATTCTGCCCCAAAGTCACAGCATTTTATAGGCAAAGCTGGCCAAGGGTTCCAGTGCCCTTGGCCAAAAGGGACTCAGACTAGGAGGTCAGTAAATGTTGTTCGTTAAATCCTTGAGCTATTATTTCACTTGAACGACCCCTAGAAGTGTGGCTTACACATCAGCCAGAACAGGTTAGGCACAACTGCCTGTGAGGGATTGAGAGAGCAGACCTTATTCTGCTCTGCAGAAGCTGAACAGGAAGAGGATGCACCTGAATGGCTGTCTCATTGCTTCTTGGAGTTTAGGCTGAGTCAGACCCAACCCAGGCTCCCAGCAAATGACAGGTAAAAGAAGCTCATTAACTCTTAGCGATCCTGCTATGAGGGGACCGAGAGGCACAGCCATTAATGTTCCTCCATTCTGCAAGATAAAGATATCTCTGAGCTCTGCATCTCCAGATGGCAGTTGGAAAGGCCTCATGCAGAGTCCCAGCTGTGGCTAGAAAAAAATTTCCATCCTGGGCTCCCGTGAGAGCCACTAAAGGACTGAGGAACGGCGTTGAAACCCGATTCCCCTGGACGCCAAATCAGAGGCTTTCAAATCCATTTCCCACTTTTGTCTCAGTCTTTCAGGGCCAGGGTCTGTGTCTGAAAGGTAAACAGGCAGATCCTGGCTGAGCTCAAGTGCAGGTCTGATTGTCTTACAAAAGTCAGAGAAAGCTGCCTCGGAGAAAAAATATCTGCTGCCTTCTGCTCAAAGAGCCACCGTGTCAGTGAGCTCTGGCGGGGGGAAGCCCGGTGCAGGGGAGGGGTTTAGGGGAGAAAGCACGGTTTCTCAGTCCCTTTCTTACTGCCTGCTGGTACTTGGACTAAATTTGCAACATCCTTTCCCTGCACCAAGTGCTTGCACCACATACGGGGCAGGCAAAAGTAGGTTTACAGCGGTAAGTATGTGAAACAGTTTATTCTTGTGTTATTATTTGTTAATGATTGCGCTACTTATTATTGGTATTAACCCACTTTTGCCCACTCATGTACAGTTGCCCGTCTGAGATCCTATTTATTGAGCTTTTCACACTGTGCCCGAGTCAGGCTTAGCACTTTACCGTGTCGTTACACACATTGTCTTTAGGGATTCCAGAAGTGCTCAGTGGAAGGCTGGGAGAGCCGCTGAGGAGCAGACACCACTGCCACTTCTCACATCAGTCCTTTCACTCGTTCACCCAGTGAGTATTTATTAAACACCTGTTAAGAGCCAGGACTTGTGCCAGACACTGTTAATACGTGGGTGAACACATCAGATACATTTCCCGCCTCTGTGGACCTTGCAGTGCAGAGACGGAGGTGAAGGGGGTGCTGCTTGGCTAGGATGCTCATGGAATGCCTCTCTGATGAGGTTGCATTTAAACACGGATTTGAAGAATGGGGAGTCATGCCAAGAGCGGAGGGGAGATCATTCTGGGCAAAGAGAAACCCTGTGTGTGCAGATCTCGAGGCAAAAGCCATCCCACAGGGTGTTCGAGGAACTGAAAGAAAGCCTCTGTGGTTGGAGGGTGGTGGTGAGAGGGAGACGTAGGTATGACTGGAGAATAAAAAATATCCAGTTATTGAAGGGCCTTATATGCCATGTTAAGGAGTTTGATTTATTTTCTCGAGGCCGTATAAGGTCTCTGAGTCATTTCAAACAGGGGAGTGACAGAATCTGATTTCTATTTTTTAAAGGATTTTACTGTATTATGTTATACTTCAGTTTTTCAAAAATGGAGAAAGATTTGGAGGAATAAAAATGACTCTGGCTACCGTGTGGCGTGTTAAGAGAGAGGCAGAAGTGGAAGCCCCTTGAACAACAAAGAGGCTATTGTAAGTCACCTGAGAAAAGGTAGTAGCCGTGAAAATAGGGAGAAGAGGACCAAGTCAAGGTATATTTAGGAGGCAGAAATGACAGGCCTCGATCTCTCATAAATGAAGAATGAAGACTAGAGGAAAATGCAGAATAGCTCTGAAGTTCCCGGCGTGAGCACTGGGGTGAAGAGAGCGCCATTTATGGAGAGTGCAGAGATTTTGAAAGAAGTAGAGGAATCATGAGTTTGATTTCAGGCTGCTTCAGTTTGAGATGCCCATGAGACCTCCAAGAGGAGACACCAACTGATAGGCAGTTGGGTACATGAGGCGGGAGCACAGAGAGACAGGGGCTTTAAATATAAATTTCTGTCTCATCAGCATATTTAGATAGTATGTATACCCATGGATGTGGCTGAGGTCCCCAAATGAGAAACTAAAGAGAAAGAAGACAAGTTCTAGAGCCAAACCCAAGGAAGCCCTAACACACGGGTGGAGAAAGCAGTCCAACCAGGAAACTGACAAAGAACAGCCCGAGGGAAAGCTCAGGAGGATGGGTGGACAAGGGACTCCTAAAAACGAATGTTTCGAGAAGGGGATGACATGCCGCAGAGAGGTGCAATAAGATGAACGCTAAGATGTGAGCACTGGCTTTGGAAATAATGTCATTAGTGAGCTCCCACTGCAGTCGAACATAAATGGTTTATCTGGTGGACTTTTGATGACTCCAGCAAAGGAACAGTGCCAGACACGTGGGCGCTGCTGTGGTGTCAAAGGTTCCATTGTCACCGCTCCTGGGATTACTCTGCCCCATTACTCTTCCTCTCCAGCTCTGACCCCTACTCTTTAGAAGTCATTGGTGTATTTATGGTGTGTCTTCCAACCAGACTCTCGGGAGAGCCTTGTGTTGAGAACCCCTGTGGACGTGTAATCATGTCCCCAAGTGTGAATTCCACCTCTCCTCTGGAATGTCCTTTGACTTTTTCGAGCATAATTAATAACTTTCTCCTCTGGAGTCCCATAATACTTTACATGTGACTTAGTTATTACAGTTACCGAATTGGTTTATAATTGCTTGAGTGTAAGTCCCAATTAAGCGCATCAGGGGTGGAGACTGGGTTTGGCAAGTCAGGTTGGCTCCCAGAGCTCTGTCCAAATAGGCGTGATTTACAACAGGATTCCATTCTCGTGTGCTGTGTAGTGTCCCTCTGTACCCACACGTCTTCCCGTCTCTTCTTCGCTTCACCCCACCACCCCTCAAGGTTATTATCAAAGAATCAGGATCAAATACAGCTGACCCTTTAACAACACGTGTCTGAATTGCATGAGTCCACTTACACGCGGATGTTTTTCAATAAATGCACACGGTACTGTAAATGTATTTTCTCTTCCTTATGGTTTTTTTAATAACATTTTCTTTTCTCTGGCTTAATGGTAAGAATACATTATATAATACATTTAATATACAAAATACATGTTAATCGACTGTTTGTGTTACATTCATAAGGCTTCTGGTCCACGGTGGGCCATTAGCAGTTAAATTTTTGGGGAGTCAGAAGTTATATGTGGGTTTTTGACTTGGATGTTTGGGTGTTTGGTGCCTTTACACCCCCATGTTGTTCAAGGGTCAACTGTAATCAATTCAACTAAATTTGTTTTTTGCTTTGGACAGAGTAGATGTCAAAATATATTTGTAGCCAAAGTAATTTTTCGAACTCATACACTAAAAGTAACATATTCTGCTTTTTTTAAACATCTCAAACTGCATCACGTATCGCTAGTTTAGGTCTCTTTTCTCCATGAGCTGAGGCTAATTAAAGTACTCTGAGGGCAGTGCAGACAGGGGTTCTGAAATCCCCTGGCAGCTGATGCAGGATGCAGTATGTCAGCTGCCTTTTGGGTTACCATCGTTATTGAAAGCTCTGAGAGGAGACCCCAGGCTGGCTTGAGGAAGAGTTCTGTAGTACCTGGCGACAGGTGAGGTTCAGGTATTTCAGAGCGTGATTACGACCAAAAACGTCCCAGGGTACCTCTCATAGTAGAAGGCTAAAAGAAAGTTAACGGATTGCCCCAGGGAATGCCCTGTGCACAGTAAGTAGCTCTTAGGACCTCAGAGTTTGTTTGTTTTTGTTTTTCCTTCACCTTGGAAGCCAGGCCTATCTGCGTAGCATGTCCTACATTCTACCCACTAACGTGACATGCGAAGCGTGTGTTGACCCTGTTCCTGACTTGTGCTGTTCTGTCTTTCAGAACCAGAGGCAGGAGAGGTGTCCCCTCCAGTCGGTGCCGGCGTCAACAGCAACAGCTGGACCTTTAAGTACGGACCCGGCAACCCCAAACAATCTGGTCCCGGTGAGTTGCCAGACAAATTCATTATCCCAGGATCTCCTGCAATCATCTCCATCCGGCAGGAGCCCACTAACAGCCAAATTGACAAAAGTGACTTCATAACCTTCGGCAAAAAGGAGGAGACCAAGAAAAAGAAGAAAAAGAAGAAGGGTAACAAGACCCAGGAGAAAAAAGAGAAAGGGAACAGCACGACTGACAACAGTGACCAGTGAGGTCATGTGATGGGAAACAAGCCACTTAGCCAGTTTTTGTAATTAACGACAACTCTCTCCCGTGTAGCAACTCCCTACCCACTCCTTTCTCCCGTCCACATGAGCCCTGTCTTTGAGACCTCAGAAATCTGCAGCAAGTGCCCTGTGTCTGTCTAGATCACATTTAGGGGTTTTGTCTTAAAAGCTTTACTAAGTCTGGTGTTAGCTCTCTCTCCGCTTGGACTTGTTTTCAGAACCTAAAAAGCAGACCTGAGTTTCCTTTCTCCGCCACCGCAAAGGACAGGCTGCCCCGCCCCGCCCCGCCAGTGAGAGGTTGGACTCTCTGCCCTGTGCCCTGGGGATCCTGTCTTGATGACACTTGCAGGGCAGGCTGAAAGGTTTTGAGATTGAGCAGTGTGGGTATCTGTGGCCACTAGGTATGTGTGGCCACCGGGGGTGGGTGAGTGCCAGACCTTGGCTGGGATGGGCCAGATTAGACTAAGTGGCACAGGGAGGGCTGGGAAACAAAGGCAAACAAACAGAGGGAGTTACCAGTCTGGAGGGGAACTGTGAAACTTAACAGGGACCAGACTTTCTAAATCTTACAAATCAAGAGATGGTGGCCACCCTCAATCAGACAAAACCTCCTTCACGGACAAGGCTTTAGTGGTCCCTCCAGGCTGTACCTACAAGCCGATATAGCTCAGCGTTCAGCAAGGGGCCAGCCAGGGCGACAGAAGCAGATCTGATGTGTTTCCTGTACATGTCCTTGTGCTCACTTGATTAAAAATTCTTTTGCACACACTGTTTATGAAAAGGCCAGATCCTTTTCCAACGACACATATGCAAAAGCAAAAGAAAAAGAAGAAAACCCCAACACCTCACTTTCAGCTGTTTGTCGTTTGATAGATTTATTTAAACAAGAGAAAATCTATAACTATAAATCTTTAAAGAGAACTATGATGAAGACAATTCCCCCAAACTCTCCTCGAAAGCGAGTTCAGTCTACAGCCATTTGAATGATCACCGCTGCTACAGAAGTGCTTTAAGAGAATTGCCTATAACATCTGTATCATACCGGCCACCCGCCAATCACAGCTTTACTCTTTCAGGTCACTCTGGGGCTGCCTCTTGCATGTATTAATTACTAAATAAAAGGATCTCTCTCTCTCTCTCTTTTCTAAGAAACAATGACGTGCACTTTGTACACACAACCTTCTCTAGCCAACACTATCAAGACCCAGAAATCGAAGAAAAATAATGTTTTCTCATACACACAGTGAGCAGACTTTGCAATCCTCTAATTCTGTGATTTGTCTTGGTGTGCTAGCTTACACCTCTTTGGTTCCGTTTACCTTTTCTCTAACACTCTGACTTGCTACTCTTGCTAACACACATGATGTTACCCGAGATCGATCTCCCATATGTATGCTGTATGCTATTATAAGACTCCCAAATATACTTAACTCCGTGCTTGTGTATGTGAATGTTAATGCAACTATTACCTAGAGTGAACTTTAAGCTTTATCGTTGAATGTAATTCCATTATATTTTCTTTTGTACACCTGTGAAAAAGTGGAGTAGTGTTTCTTTTTAAAGTATTGTTAATCAGCTTTGGTGTATGTAAGACACAGTAAAATTTCTTTCTCAAATCAAGATACTGGTGATTCAAGGAATTTTATTTATGGTCAGCCAAGAGCTGTCTCTTGCCAAGACTCCTGCTGGCAAGGGAACGGATAAAGCTGTTTTTTCCTAGTAACAATTCTGGAATGAATACTGAAGCTATTCCCTGAGGGCGCAAGCACACAATTTACCAATCTGACCTCTTTCGAGTGGCAGAATGCTTTGAAATTCTAATGGTGTCTGGAATATCAGCTCATAGAGAACAGTAAAATCTACTGTCACCTTAAACAAGAAATTTTAATTTTATTAAAATGTACAACTGAGAAGTTTGAGTGATTATATTTTAAAAGTTAACGTAAAAGAGGTAGGAGTCTGTTTCAAAACAAAAGTAGTGAATCTCAAAAAATCTGTTTTGTCTACTTGAGCTTCATTCTCCCACATTTTGAAGGGTGTGTAACTTCAGCTCTGCAGGATTGCATGGGGTAAAACTTGTTGCCAACACATCTGAACCATTGCCACATTGTAGGTTGTGATCATTTTGCCCCACTGAAACCCATGTATCTGACCTTACGTGCCTTTTGAATACTAGGAGAATCGGGCTAATTTATTGATGATGATAATTACAATGTATCTGTACAGCACTTTAGCACTTTTTACCTTTGCGAAGTGCTTTCCAATCCATGTTAGTTACTAGTTATTACAGCTGTAAGGATAAAACACGTCGTGTGGATTCATTTTTAATTGGTGCTATTGGTATTTCCTCTGTTATTGCTAATAAATGGAAAATGGTGGTATGAAAGAAATGGTGGTCATTTCATAGTATAAGAGTAGGAGGAAGAGAACACTGATTATGCTTAGCTGTTACTTTTGAAGAAAGTCGCTGTTTGACTTTTCAAAGTCGACTGCAGCACCCCTTGGCTATCTAGCTCCCTGGCTCTTATGTTCGTTACTAAGGCACAACATCCCATGGAAGCAAGAATCAAGCATCACAGTGTTACTCACATGGGCAGCCAGGGGGTTTCTGGGGTACTTCCCAGTACACTATTTCATTCTTCTCTAATATCAATGGCAACAAACCAATTTTTATCATTAAAGCCCTCCGGTCATCTTGTTCATTATTCAGTTAGCCCTTGCACCTTTTTATAATTGGGAAGTCAAACAATTCCCCCAAGAAATGAACTTTTATTGAGTACAGTGTATATGCCAGCCACTGCGATAGAGAGGTCCAGTTCAGGGTACACGGGCTGTAACAAATAGACTATCTTTTCCCTCTGCAGTTAAATTTTCCTGAGCATGGGCTTTCAACGCAGTGATTCTCAATGGGGAGCAGATTTGTCCCTCAGGGAAAAACATCTGGACACATTTTTGGTTTTCGGTACTTGGGTGAAATCTGCTTCGGGCATCTAGTGGGTAGAGAGGCCAGGGATGCTGTTAAATGCCCTACAATGGATGGGACAATTCCCCCATAACAAAATATTTCCAGCTCAAACTGTCAGTACTGAAATTGAGAAGCCTTGAGATAGCGTGCCCGTATAATCCGTTGTCGAGTCTATTTAATAATTACTTCAGGACACACGTCACTGGGACTGTTCCAGGCAAACGGGGATGTGCGGTGACTTCTTACAGAGAGAAAGCACCGCAGCCTGCTGCTTACCAGCTGGGGAGCCTTGAGCAACCACTCCCCTCAGTTTTTCAGCCTCAATTTTACCACCTATAACATAAGAGTAGTTATAGTATTTGTGGGGAAGATTTAGTGAGATAACCTCACAAAGGTTTTGGGTGTCCGGCACACCATAGGGCTCAAAAAATAGTTATTATTATTATTATTATTATTATTCATTTTCTTCCCTCTCCTTACTCCTTTTTCACAGATTTAGCTATTACACTCAGGACACTTTCCCTACAGATTAAAATGTGAATGAGGATGATAATAGAGGAAAATAAATCAGTATAGACTTTGCAAGAAAAAGGGGTGTTTTTTTTACCCCTCCATGTTTCCACTCACCCCTGAAGGGAAAGAAGTCAAGTCAGTTTCATAACTCTTTACATAATCTGTATTATAAATAATAATCAGATTTCTAAGTAAGTGGTCAAGCGACCAGATTTTTTATAGCATCTCCATGCCCACAATCAGTGATCTGAAAGCTGGGGACCAAAGGATTGCTTGTTTTAATGAATACGTTTCAAGTGAGCCCAAGTACAACAGCTTGAGAGAGGAAGAGAAGTCACCTCCAATAACTACTTTTGGCAGATGGACAAAACACCAGAAGATCCACAGAGCTGCCGACTGCCCTGCTAATCAAGGATTAGCTGATCAAGGACAACCCAAGTTCCATCTTGTTTAAGGGTCAGGCTACTTGATAGGGGGTTCGAGTATACAAAGAGCAGGAAGCTCTATAGAAGAATTGCAATTCATCTCAATTTAGGGGGCGAAGTTCCCCAGCGAGTGTTCAGAGCCTCCCTTGACTGTTGGTTTTTAGGCTCCTAGGTAAGATTCTGAGTTTCAGGATCTCGTGTTCATGTATTATATGTTTTGTAAATCAAAACCCAACCCTAAAGCACAAATGTAATTGATCAAACACTAATGGAATTCCAGTGTTAAATCTAGGTGTTTAAAACCACCAAAACATCAAGAAGCATTCTAGACACACACACACAACCGCAAATATGTTCCCTAGCACCTGAAAGCCCAAGAGCTTTGCCCCAAAATAGCAAGTGGACCACTCCTTGACCTTATTTCATTGCCTTTTCACGTGCTTCCTGTCCTTGTAGAAGAAGCGGATCACAGAGTTTCTCCCAGACTTTGCTTGGCTGTTGGCTAGCAGGACATATAACTCGCAACCTGAGAAATCTCTTGTGATTTTATGCACCCACACGCGCACACACACACACAAACACATGCACACACTTTTATTATAATTAGGAAGGGGGTTCAGTGAACAAGCCTGGTGCTATTCTCCCTTTGAAACTGTGCCTAAGAGTGGTATATAGCAACCTTGTCAGAACTAGCTAGGCAACGCGTTTGTTGGTTCCCATTTTGTCATGGGGTTGTTCCGTGGGGAAATGCCTGCTGAAACATTCAATCTGAAAAGTCTTTTGACTCAAAAAAAAAAAAAAAAAAAGGCTGTGAGTTTGTCTGTCAGCTAAAGCTCCTGCGAGAGAGATGCTGGTAACTTTAGCTCCATAGTATGGAGTCTAGTCTCCAGGAAGAAATGAGGGAGCTTGGGTTGTGGAAAATATAAAGCCCAGCAATTAGTTAGCTCATGCACTTACCACGTGACTTGGGCATCGTCAACCCACAAAGCACGTGAACAGCACATGAACAATTCAGGCAAGCCCTCAGCCAGTAGCAGGTCTTAGAGCAAAAAATAATAATAATTGCCAACTGAGGCATAAACATACAGGAGACTGATGAAACAGTTCCATTTTTAAGCTTTGCTTTCACTAGCCTAACTTATATTTTATGACACTGAATTTTTATTATAAAAGTAATGCATATCCTTTCTGATAAATCAATGAATCCAGAGGCATAGAAAGAAAAATTATTAATCTGATCATCAGCTTCTTTTAATTTTCCCTCACAAAGGTATCCAGTGTTAACATGTTTGGGTGTGTTTTTTCACATTTCTCTCCCCCTCCCTCCCCTCCCTCCCCTTCCCCCT
>VMDR010005100.1:0-54271 GCA_007922815.1 Macrotus californicus | reverse complement strand
CTAGTTGTTCTTACTCGTTCAGTCTATAAACCTAATTTGTTTTATTTATGATGGGAGAAGGGGAATTTATGAATTCATTTTACTGAGCAGTCTTTGGGCCTTTGCAGTACATTCCTGGTTTGAAGAAAGATAAAGAAATGCAGAGTTTGTGAGATTATGAAGCACTTTCCAGCAAATATATTTTGTTGTGGTATCCCACAAGATTGGTAAATGTATATTTAAATGTTCTCCAGTGTCTTCAGTATTTCTTTGGAATAGTCATTATTTTTAATTACAGTCCAGAGTTCTCTCTCTCCTTTTGAGAAACAGTAGTCTCCCCTCCCTACCCGTGTGTTTGGAAAAGTCAGTAATCTGGGTAATTTCTATTTAAAAAGCTCTATTAAAACCAGGGACTGAGTGTAGTCCAGATAACGGAGCCAGGCACGAAAGACAGTGGAGACGTAGTTCACTGACAAAGTGAAGTGCTTGTCAAAGTAAGGAAGAATAAAGAGGCCCTTCCCCTTTCTTCCAACTTGTGTGTTTTTTGTGTGTGGAATTGTAAGTGAAATAAAATTATGCACTGCATGTATGTGCCCCAAACTACACACAAAACCCCAAAGACCGTTTAATCGTCATGCTTTTGTTGATAAGTTTATGGACAGATTATAAAATGAATCTGTGGAACTTTGCACAGGAAAGATGCTAGGCAAAATGGAGGTTTTCTTTTGTCAGCAGGAATACTTGTGTCCTTTTCTCGTGGTTGGGTTTGATGTTCTCATTTTTAGTCTGTTCTGTAAAGGGTGAAAGCAAGAAAATGACTTTTACTTCAGTCTGTTGAAAAGGTCTTGCCTAATTTGAGTTGTTTGTTGGTACAGAGGTGTTTAAAACCTATTAAAAGGCTGGATGTTATGTCTTATTATCAAGATATTTTCCATAAAACCTGAGAAGTTTTTAGAGTGAAAGTACAGAAGTTAGAGCTGAGATGTTGACTACCTGTCTGAGTTGGTTTTAAAAATATGGATCCTTCCTCATCTCCTGCAGGAAATCAATCAATCAATCAATCAATCAATCTCAAAGCTTTAGATTTCTCCTGCTTTTTTTCTTTGTATATAGTTTAGTGGAGTGAAATCTGTGAGGGCAATGTTAACACATTGGGTACCGCTCACGGGTTTTTGTGTGTTTCACGCGCCATCTGTTATGGACCTTAGATGTCAACACACTGTCTTGTCCACATCAAATGAAGTGATCTCATTGCTGGAAACCGTGCAGGTCAGTCTACGAAAAACTATATAATTGCACGAACCCATAAAGCATTGCAGTTACATTGTATTTTGGTCATTCTGAATAGTCTTCGTCTTCAAGTTCCTGGCGCTTTTAGAAATGCCCCCTCTCAGAAAAAGGAAGGAAACCAACGAAACTGATACATTTCCGGAAGTAGTTAACGATAATTTATCAGATATTCCTAGTGAGATCAAAGATGCGGATGACTGTTTGACGATTCCGGAGACGATCTGTAGTTATGATGATTTAAGTAACATGCAGTTTGCCCCAAAATGTGCGGTCCCTGGCGTATGTCTTAGAGATTTCTGGGCAGTACGCAATGTGTTAAAAGTGGGAAGTGACTTCACAGATACCCATGAGGCACATGGCTATAAATGTTTCATTTCTGTAGAGCAAGCACTGAGGTGTGAGCTTAGAGTGGGGATGGTGGTGGTGTGTGTTGGGGAGGCGGAGTGTGAATAAAGCTTTCTGCTGTGATGGCTCTTTGTTGATCTAAAAGTCCATTTAAAGAGAGTTAGGTCACTTTGGGTTCTTATGAGGAGCATTTTGTTTTCTCAAATCAGGGTGGAAACAGCCTACTCTTTGAATGGGTTGTGTTGAAATGACTTTCTTGCCCCCAGCCCATCCCTTCTGTAATCCATTACCAACAGATGAGAAGTCTGCTTACCATGCGTATGTCTCTGGTTCGCCCTGTGGCTGCCCATTTTCCTGGGTAAATTTTTGTTCAGGATTGTCTCTGCAGATTGTCCAATTCTTGGTTTTACTGAGAACACTGTCATCATCCTAAACCACTTTTGTGACTTTTTTCAAAAGCAGTATTTCATTTTCCTTTACAATTCCTAAATTTTTTTGCTTAAAAATAAAACAAATTTCTATCTTTCATTGGGAAATTGAGCTTTGTACATGCATGTGTGACAGATGTCCTTTACTGACTCATAGCACATTCCTTGTGCATTGATATAATGGAATTACTGTTCTTAAAATAATTTATTTAGTTTATAGTAAACTAAAATTATGTTTTCACTTGGTAATTATATTAGTTCAACCAGCATGAAATACTGTTCATAAACTTTGTTTTATTGGCAAACCTCGCCATTAAAGTACTCTTTTTGTTTATAGGTCTGTATGAATTTGGGTGTTCGTTCCTGTGAGTCGGTCTCCACAGTGCAGCTATTTGCCAAAGCCTTAAAAATTAAAGGAAGAGTGTCATGGTTGGTTTTGGCATTTCTCTTTTATGTTTAAAGTGCAGTTATCAAATGAGGGAGAACTCCAAATTATTCTGGGGGGAAAAAAAGAGCCTGGGAAACTAGAGGAAGATTTGAATTTAGCAAAGTTACAGGGTTGTAGAATTATAGACACGCAACATTTTCCTGTGTTTTTTAAGGCTTGAATTTAGAGGGGATTTTGTGCAGGGAAGAGGCAGAATTATTCTCTGAACGTTTTATGAATCAGTCCCAGGGCACCTGGAGAGCGGAGCTCGCTGTGCATCCTGTGCAGCTCAGGGTGCCGTTTTGAAAAACTGTCACGATGTGGGCCACACTTTCAGCATATCACAAAGGAGCACAGAGTTGTAAAATGGAACATTGACTTCTAGAGTTGAAGGTATATGTGTTCTCGCAGAAAAGGAAAGGAATCGCCCCCCCAGAAAACAAAGAAAGAAAGAACGAACTGCCGAGCCCCTCAGCTCCGCAGAGACGTCTGTTGCCCAGCGCGGCCCCTGTGCTGCGGCTGCTCAGTGGAAAGCAGAGACTGAAGTGGTTTTACATTTCGTCAGCATTCCTTCACTGTCAGGTTCAAAGCCAAAATGCATTTTTAAAATATGATGCTGCTCCGTACAACCTAAGGTGTGTGTTTTGGAGTGAAATGAAGGAAATCAGCAGTTAGGACATTTGGGAGGTGGTGAAATACAGACTTAGGGAACTGTGACTTTGGCCCTTCCACGTGGCGCTGAGGTGACTTCCTGTGCACAGCATCAGGTCCAGCCCTTCAGCTGCCTGCTGGCTGGTGCCTATTGGCAAGTGTTGCACCCCTGAGCCTGTGTTCTCGTCGGGATCACCCTGGGGTTCCCCGGGCGTGGAGCCGCCCCACGAGCACGTGTGCCTGGCCTTTCTGCTGCGCTTGGCCCATGTCCCGGGGTAGCCGCTTGAGTGACCTGCAGCAGCGTGACTGGGAACGCTTGAAGTCAGACGGAAGGGCGGGACCAGAGCTCGCACAGCTTCATGTCCTGTGGAACGTGAAATCTGGGCACACATAGTGTGTGCTGGTGTCTCTTGAACTCGAAGTAAATGGGCACACGGGACTGAGGAACAGCTCTGTGTGATTTTACGTAACTGAGGTTTCCTTTGTGGAGGAATATATTTGAAAAAGAACATTTATACTGTTTCGGCGTATTCTAAAATGAAGTAAGAAATATGTGGGAGGATCAGCCTGCCGATTCTTTCTTCTTAATAAAAAAAATAAGTCTACTTACACCATCCACTCAGTTTTTGCGAGAAAGAACGGGTGTGCTGATTTATATCATGGAATAATTGTATATGCACATGTATACTATTTAAAAGCAGTTGAACAGGGTAGATCCCAGTGCAGCAGTAAGTTCCAATTTCCCTTTTTTGCCTTTATTGTCTTTAAGTGGTTATTTCTAAAATTTCAAAAGAAAACCAGGGTAAATTATATCTTAGTGTTTCTTAAATTTTTATATTTTAGTTTCAGAAAGTACTTTTTCATAAATCTGTGCCTCAGTCAATTTCTTTACATAACTTTTGATGAATTCTGTTTTAATGGATTTAAAAACCACTCTGTTTCCTCGCAGAGTCGGACGAGTTAGGGTTAGGTTAGGAAACAAAGAAACCTGCTGCTCAGCGACATGTTTTCTCTTTACAAGAAGCTTCGCTTGCTATTCTGACCACATTGGTAATATATATTTATGACAGAGACGAGGTTACTGTTTTCTGTGTCTTAACTTTTTTGCATATATTCATGGATAATTTGTTTATTTCAGAAAAACAGGGTCATATCATCTATGTCCTGTTTGTAACCTGTTTAGAGAACGTAACATAACTTCCTGTCAGCTGTAGGTGTGCATGCCCTTTAAATGATTGCGTAGCATCCATTTGGAATAAGCTCATTTAAGAGAATATTAAACTTAAATAGACTGTATAGTTGCCTTTTTTAGTTTTCTTCTTGCTATATTGATCTTTAGTGTTCAAAATGATAGTCAGGTATTAAAAAGTAATTCTGAGTAGCATTTCACTACGATCAAATGCTACTTTAAATCTAAACTATGGAAGAGTTTATTTCACAAACAAGTAAGGCTCCTCAAAACAAAACAAACTTACCTTCTTGGTATATTTATTTGAGATTATCCTTGTTCTCAAGGATAGACAGACAGACATTAATGTGAGAGAGAAACATCGATTGGTTACCTCCTGTATGTACCTCGACCGGGGATCGAACCCGCAAACTTTTTGTGTATGGGGCGAAGCTCCAATGAACTGAGCCACTTGGCCAGGGCAAAAGAAAAAAGATATTAATGTGCTTATGAAGTAGAGGTGAGAGGGATGACAGATGATACACAGCATGAACTGGGCGTGGCATGTGTCAGGGTTCGGGCACGGTTTCCTGTCCTAAATGTGCATGCTTGCAGGTGTGGAAGGAAGGCGACCTGGCAACACCCGAATGAGAAGTTTTGGCGCCCCCTCTTTTGTTTCTGTTTCAGAATCTCTTCTGTCATTCTTGGAACCAGTCACAAAGATTCTGCATTTTGGCTCACAGTATTGTCCCCAGTGCTGCCCACCCCGTGCTCCCCCCTCCCCACCTCCTCCAAAAAGCCCAGCCTTGTCATGGACCCAGCTGCACGCCTTATTAACTCATCTCCCAACCTTTGGCTTCTCAAGACCAAGCTGTCAAGGCCCCCATGACATCAGCTGTACGTGACTTGAATGGCCACGCTGCGTACGCTGAGTCAGCTCTTTTCTTTCACCTCCACAGAAGAGGAGCAGGCACTAAGTCTCATTTTCAGAATTTATTACTATCTGTTGGTGACACTTTAGAGACCACTCTGCTTATTTGACTAATAGCCAAATGGAAGCTAATAGTCTGTTTTGACCATTGAAGCCTAAAATCCTACTAATTTCTTCCCCTGACCAAAAAAAAAAGAAAAAGAAAAATCTCTTTATGCTCATGTGCTGAGACTACAGACAGGCTAATTTAATATGCTGTGTAGGGAAAATGAGGATCAGATTATTCGAGAGATTTGTGGTTTTAAATTCTTTCAAGAGCATACTCTTGAGTGTACATTCAGGCCACAGAATGTTGTGTGCGAGTGCTTGTGTGTGTCCCTGTAAAAATTGTACGTTTGGAACCATTACTGGTTTTGCAAGAGAGAATACATTTTAAAACCATCTTTAAAAGAAACAGCTCAACCTCAACTAATGTATGGATTCTCCTACTTGCAAGGATTTATTTTTTATTAAAAATTTAGGGAAATTTACTAAGGTCGTATTTCTGTCTTGTGTATGTAGTTAGTAAAGGTTTTGTTTGGGGTGTTTGGGGAGAGTCATTCTTTGGCTGTGTTTTATTTTAGCTTTTAGGAAATGAAAAATATATAAACAATCTAAGAATCTATGTAGATAAGATGCTAACTAAATTGTAATCAGCACCAGAGGACATAAGAATGCATTAATCTCCAAGGTACTTGGTGAGTTTTGTGTTGTGAAAGGTTAGCTTTTCAATTGGAAGACTTAATTACTTTTCAGATGAATATTTCATAACAGTTACTTTTTCACTGAATATACATCTGCATACGTATTCTAAAATTCCCCATGTGGTAGACATGGGTTATCAGCAGTTTTAAATTCAGTTATTTCTCCTGTTTTTTGTTTGCTTTTGCATAGTGCAGCTGTGATGAACAGTTTATTTTTATTTTTAACATATATTCTTAAGGTTCAAAGCAGTGGTAACACAGTTCCTCAGTGCTTTCCCTGCCGGTACTGTGTTGACTCCTATGTTGAACGTGACTGCATAGCTTGTCTCCTGGATCTCCTCTGGTGTGCCCTGTCGAGAACCTGAGACCAGGGTTTTCCATGCTCCACAGAGGCGCTGCTCCGTCCGTCTGGCCAAGGCAGAGGTTCCTGAAGCAGCTCTCTTGCTCAGTCCCCCTCTTCTTTATCTTTACAGTGTAGAAAGTATGTGTCATTTAAGAACAGTTACTGTTGATAATTCCATGGCTTTTTTTGCCTAGTTTAGCAGGGGTTATTGGAATAAACGAAATTTTCACGTTAATTTTTGAATATGTATTAATAGTTGTAGGAAGCTGAGAATAAGTTTAAAGTAAAACCTTAGTGGTTTCAATTTGGGGGAAGTTACTGTAATACAACTATGGATAATGTTTAATAGACTCTTTCCCACCTCTTTTATATTAAGTACAGTTTTGAAATTTTAGAAACTGGTATGGAAATAGAGTTTGCTAATTATCTTTTGGGGGAGTTCGTGAGCAGTAATTTTTAGCTTGATTATCCAAATGTCATATTTAAATGTACATTGGGAGTTTATTGCAAGTCATGCAAAAATTCAGTAATCTCTACCAAGTTCCGAGAATGTTTAGATTAGATTTACTTAATTTTGTCTTTAACATGTAGACAGTATATACTTTTTTTGTTTTAATTACTGGGATGCCTTCCTTGTATATTTATATGCTTCCCCCTCTCCAAGTTTTTATTGAAAAATTATTGTAATGGGATCCACGCAAAAGGAGGGGGTGATGGGTAGGGAACATGAGGGGACAGAGGAGTATGACATGGCTAGGGACACAGCTCCTGTCTTGGGGGAGAGGGGTGACAAGAAAAGGCCAGGGCTGGAGCTGGGGTTGAGGGGGAAACACTGAGGCTGCTTCCCCTCACCCCCAGGAAGAACCTCTCATCCCCGTGCCCCTGCCTTTACAAACCTGGCCTCCTGAAGTTCTGTCCTCTTGGCATGCTTTGCTTTTATTGCACTTACTGTTGATGTAGGGCTAGCGGGCCTGGACGGTACCTCTGACCGGCCTCAGCACAGGGACCACAACCTCTCATGGTATCTCTGAGATACCGAGGAGATGCTGCCCACATTCTTTTCAATAAACGGGACGTGTCTCCATTTGTCTGCACTGTTAACTGACCATTCACCAAGACAGACATGAATTCACATTAGGACTTTAGAGAGGGCAAATAGGCTGTCCACAGTATACCAAGATTTAGGAAGGCATACTTTAAAATCTTGTTAATCTTCTTAATTTTGAAAGTGTGTATGTTTTAGAAGGAGTGGTTTCAATTTGGGGAAAAAGTTACTACAGTACAAACACAGATGTCTTTTTTCATAGCCTCTTTTTCTAGCTTTGCTCATAACTTAGTAAGTTTCCTTTTGTCTCTTTGTTCTTTGTTAGTGTTGACATTGTCCTACTTTATAATCGCTTTGATTAGAAATTTTATCTCAGCCATCATTAGTGGATTTGTAATTCTGGTCTTTTGAGAGACATTAAAGGGGTTACACAGTATTACTGGTTTTCACAATACACCTCATATTTGAAGAATCAAAGGTGTTTTACTGAATAGAAACTAGTTTTATACATACACATGTACATACACAGACATATGTTTTTTCAGATGAAAATTTCATAGTATTAAGACACCAGTCACCATAGGAAATGTCATTAAATAGAAATGAAAGTCATGAAGATAAATCCGCTGTCACCTGTTAGGTTAATGATTAATTTGGAAATGGGATTTCTTCCCTAATACTTTCCTCTTCTGACTGATTTTCACAGCTCTGTGATGATGAGCAGGAAAGAGAAAAAGAGAAGGAATAAGGAAATGTGTGTTTAGCTGCATATGCAGTACATAAAATGTGCTTCAATGCTTTAAAAATACAGAAATGTTAATTTAGCTTATGTATTTTGTTTGAAATAAAATTCTAATCTGCTCTTAGCATAGGTCAAATTCATTATTGCTATCATAATGAGAACTTAAGTTTTAGACTTTCCAAATGTATTTAATATTCTTTGATCAATGAGTTGAAATTATCTTTTTATGTAACATTGACTTATAATTTGAAACAAATACTGGAAGAACCTCTTTTGGGGGGCTTGTGATTATTTTGAAAGTGGTGGAAATAAGATTCACAAAGAACTTCTTTCATCCAATAGGGAGCTCAGTTTCAAAACTGATTTTTATTTCAGTTAAGTACATCTTTGCGGTAGACGTAGATTCAAAGTTTGGATTTGCGTAGATTTTGGACACCGGGTTTGTTTCCTGCTCATTATGTCCTGGGGAAGTGCTGTTCCACCGTGGGCCGCCAGCCACCGGTCCCTGTTCCTCTCTGTTCTGTCTGCCCACCCACTGGGTCGGGGCATCGGCGACTGGTGCCTCACAGAGGCGGTGCTTGCACCTGTTATAAGCCAGATGCCCCTAAACACCTTATCTGGACCGTGGTCCGCCCCTGGAAGTGATTATTTTAAACCATTGTTTGGTGATGCTGCTTGGTGGCCAGTATTTGAGTTCTGACTATTGTAAGTCGATACAAAACTTTGAAAGTTTTGCTTCTTTTGCCCTCATTTTACAAAAATGGGGAATTGGGTGACAATATTAGTGATGACAGATCTGAAAAATGTAATAGAAAGATGTGAGACATTCGGAGAAGATGACTGTAGAAAATCTTTCATCTTAATGGAGTATTCATTTCCCGTTGGCAAGAAAGGGGATCCTCTCTGGAAATTGTTTCAGGAGGCAGATGCAAATTGAAATTAGGCCTCCCTTCTCCTCACTCCTGCTCAGCCTCATCGCCCTGTCCAGTGTGGACCCCCACCTGGCTCCCCATCGCGTGTAGCTGTTGCCCTTCGGTTTTGTGCTTGTTTCTGGAAACAACCTCTGTGACTGCAGGACTGGCGTACTCTCAGAAATCTCGTCCCCGCCAGTGGCCACAGGAAAGGGGCCTGCTGGGGACAGCTGGCGAGTTCGAATCTCAGCGCCACCGTGTCTGGCTCTGTGGCCTTGAGCGGTTCATTTGACCTGACTTTCCTTTTCACCTCTCTGTTTTGCTAAAAGTGGGGGATAAAGGTCCCTTCCTCAGAGGGTTATTGCTGGGATCGGTTGACGTCACGCACTCCCTGCGTCACAGTGAAGTGCAGCGCATTTTTGTTGTTCGTGGTTCCTCCGGACTTTGGTCATGTGCTGGCTGCTTGGAGAGAGCAGTGGGAGCACCTTCGGTCAGCTCGCTTCCTGCTTGTGAGTGGAGCCAGGCACGCTGGCGGGGAGGGCACTCAGCATGAAGCTGGGTGACTTTGCTCCAGAGGGAAGCTCTGTCGTAAAGGATAGCTAGCTTCTGTCAACCGTGGTTCTGTCTATGTGTTGGAGTTTGTGGTAGGCTGATAAATTTAACTTCAACTTAGTGTATTTCTGGAAAATGCATTCCAGGTTCCGAACAAGTTGACTTAGAGATGAACCTGACTGTAATTTCCTTGTAAATTATTTCAAGAATGGACAGCGGGTAAAAGCATAACCTGCTGTTAATATGTCAGTTGGTTGAACCCGTGTTTGTGCGGGTCCACAAAACCATCCAGACGATATTCAGTATGAATGCAAATCCATTCAGAGTAAGTTTGTTGGTCTAGGCCCTGACCAGGTGGCTCAGTTGGTTGGTGCATCATCCCATACACCAAAAGGTTGTGGGTTCGATTCCAGGTCCGGGAGCAGGCCTAAGTTGCGGGTTCTTCCATCCCTGGTCCTGACGCGTACAGGAGGCAACTGATCAATGTTTCTTTTCACGAATGTTTCTCCCCCATCCTCCTCCTCCTCCTCCTCCTCCTCCTCCTCTTCTTTCTCTCGAAAATCAGTAAACATCCTCAGATGTGGATTTTTAAAAAAAATAGAATCAGTTTGTTGGTCTAGGTTAAAATTGTATCCCCTTCCAGTCCAGTCCGCCCACCTTTCCAGGGTGGATGGTGGTTGGATTTGTACCGGAATGTTGAATTTCTATTGTAGGTTTCCCCTCTGATTGCTGATATTTCTTTTAAGACAGCCAGCTGAAGAAAGGAATGTAGTGTGAATTAACTTTGCTTAAGCAACTAAACTCGTAGGAATGATGAGTCAGAATTTTCTGCATCGATTGAAAAGAGATGTCAGGAAAACATTTAGGGTCTCATAGTAACACAGTAATCACTTTACATGTAGCAGCTCCTTATGAGCGGAGTTAACTAACCTCATTCAGCCTTATTCAGATGGCATTAGTTTTATACGTATCAATCGATAACTACAGATGCGTGACCATGTAAGTGAGCTTTATGTGACCAGGAGAGCTTAGATTCTGGAACCTTTATTGAAATAGAAGTTTAAAGGCATACTTCACTACTAAATCCTGATTTTTTTAAAGAAAATACATTATCTAATAACTTACAAGGCACAGTCATTTCTATTTGGTATTCCTCTGTCTGGATTATTTTTCATTCTGAAATGCCTTTTGCACTGACTGGTACCAGATAAACTTAGGTTAAAGCAGTTCAGACTTTGTAAAGAAAATTAATATTTGTCCTTTCTGTATCAATTAGGGAACTGTAGAGTGCAGACATTATGTAGAATATTTTATTTAACTGCTAGGAATAAAAGCTTTGAATTTTTAAAACATTTTAATTTTTTCACTTAAAAATTTTTTACATTCTATAATACTTGAAATATGTTTTAACTGCTTTAATCACGAATGCTTAGTAATTTTCCTATGATTTAAATCTTGGAATGTTAACAACAGTTTGTTCTAAATGATTTTAATCCCATTTCATTAATATTGTCAAATTTATGTGATTAGTAAGCGGCATCGAAGAGAGACCCTTCTGGGTTATAGAAGAGCCGTTACGTCCTGTCCAGCATTCCCTCTGCATTGTGGTGCCTCTCTTGTACTCATTCCCCTCCGCGCTCACCGACGCATGGGAACTTGGGTGCCTTTTGCCTTCAGCTGCCTTGGGGGATTTGCTTTGGTCCCACGTGTTGTGCAGTGTGTTTATGTCTTGCTCAGGCTGAATTACAACAGGTGACGCTTGGGACCTGAGCGTGCGCCCACCACACACCAGCCCCGTTCTCTCTCGGCCGTGCTTTGACCATCCCCGCTCTGTACGACTGGATCTCTAGCGGAGAAACATAGTTTTGCCCGTTTGTGTTTTGTGTCAAAGTGTAGTCTCTCACTTTCCCTGGGTCCTTATTTTTCTCTCTGCGGCCAGTTTCCTGAGCCAGCAGGGCTCTGAGGCTGGTCACACATACAGACAACCTCTGCCATGTCCTCACTCACCTCGGGCATCATGAAGTTCACTGTTGATGAAGTTTGCAGAAATTTGTTCGTAGTGAAGAGTTAATTATCAGAGGAAAAGAACTGAAAAATGAGTAGGATTTGGAGCTTTGGCTTAAAATACACTTGAATTCAGACATTTCAGTTTCTTCTGCTTTTACTTGCTGGAAAAAATTATGACTTCTTTGAAATTGCAGTGTTATCCACAAAATGAGCCTCTTATACTTATTGATGGAAGATTACATGAGCTTACTAATGCTGTACTACACTCATTTAGACTCAGGGTTTCCTTACCTTTGAAATGGGAATGATAGCATGTAGCGTTACGTAGCAAAGTTGTTGAGAAAAAATTTCTGAATGAAATACACCAAACAGTAAAGAGGTGAGCTTGGGAATGTGCGAGCTTCTACAGCAGTGTAATAAGTCACCACTCACTTAGAGGCTTCAAACAACACTCGCTTTTGTTTCAGAGTTTCTGTACGTCAGGCATCCGGGCTGAGTCCTGCTGATAATGGGGTGTTGGCTGGTGTCTTCCAAGTTCATGTGGTTGTTGGCAGAATTCATTTCCTTGCAACTGTAGAACTCATGGCAGCTTACTTTTTCACAGCCAGCGGGGAGTCTCTGACCCCATTTAAAGAGCTCTCCTGATTTGGTCAGGCCCACCCAGGAAAATCTCCCTCTTAACTCACTCAGAGTCAACAGGTTGGGGACCTCAGTTCCACCTGCAGAGTCCCTGACTTTGCCATCTAGTGTAACTGAGCTGCGGGCCGACACCCCAGCACGTTTACAGGCCCCGCCTGCACACACGGCGAGAGGGTTGTAATGGCGTGTGGTGTGCACGGCAGGGGCCAGGGGTCTTGGGCCCTCTCAGAAGCCTGCCTACCACAGGGTGGGGAGCGGTTGGGAGGGACTTACATTCCTTACTTCACATGGTTCTGCACTGGAAGGCTTTAAACATAGTACACAAAAAGACTGAAAAAATATCTTCTTATTTATTTGACAGGAGATTTCCTAAATGAACACCGGAAGACTGAAATTCTGGAAGGCACATTGGCTAGTTATCTGTGTAGTCAGCAACCCCAGCTCCCCCATGTTGATTGAGCATTTATGGTGTTTGGTGGACTCTCAACCCAAAATGAGAAGTGAATGGCCCAGGGCAGTGACTTATTTTGTCCAGGGGGTGCGGGTGAGGATGCACCAGGGACCCGGGGGCCCGTGCTTGGCACAGTGTCACAGCCACAGCAGTGAGGGCTGGCAGGGCACCACCCACTCGGCCCAACGCCCTCACTGCTGCCTCTCTGAGTGTGAGACTGTGCACACCCGCTTTACTAAGAACATTTATTTTAATGAGATCATGTAACCTTGATGAAGGGTTTTTCCCATTTTTAATGTTTTGAGGAACCTCCACAGTGCTTTCCACAGTGGCTGCAGCAGTCTGCAATCCCACCAACAGTGCACGAGGGCTCCCTTTTCTCCATAACCTCCCCAGCCCTTGTTGTTTGTTGACTTATCGATGGTAGCAGTTCTGACGGGTGTGAGGTCATGTCTCGGTGTGGTTTCAGTTCACATTTCTCTGATGATTTGTGCGGCTGAGCATCTTTCCATATGTCTGTTGGTCATCTGAGCGTCTGTATACTCGCCGACATTCTTTGCAGCCTTATTTGTAACTGCAAAGATATGGAAGCAACCGAAGTGCCAATCAGTAGACAGACAGCTGGGCAAAAAAGTCGGGACGTACACAAGGTGGGGCAAGAGGGGGCTTACAGTTTTTCGTATGGAAACTACCACAACTCACACCTGTGCACTAGTCATAGACAATAGCGTGTTACTTGGCCATAAAAAGAATGAAATCTTTCTTTTTGTGACAACATGGTTGGATCTAGAGGGCATTATGCTAAGTGAAGTAAGACAGAGAAGGACAAACATTGTATGATTTCACTCATGTGTGGAATCTAAAGAACAGGATAAACAAACAAAACAGATACAGACTCAGGTGCAGAGAATAGACTGATGGCTGTTGGGGGGGGGGGGCGGTGGGATGGAGAACTGGGTGAAAAGGTGGCAGGACCGAGAAGCACAGACTGGCAGTTACAGAACAGTCTCGGGGACGCCGAGTACAGCACAGGGAATGTAGTCGGTAATGTTGTTGTAAATATGTGGTGCCAGGCGACTACTGGAATTATTGGGAGGAATATCTTTGTAAACTATATGATTGTCTAACCACTATGCTGTACACCTTAAACTAATGCAAAGTAAGATTGAATGTAAACTGTAATTGAAGAATAAAATTTAAAACATCCAACAACAACGGAAAAGAATTTTTCCATTGTTACCCGTGGAAGATGAACATGTTGAATAAACATGTAAGCCTAAACTTGGGCAGCACGGTTTGAAACCAGCCCTCTGAGCTGAGATGACTCTCTTACCCATTATTGTTTATTCAAATGGAGGCTCCCTCTTTCTTACTTCAGACCCTTGCTGTCTCCTAGGCAGTCCGTTAGAATTCCCGTGAGCACTTCAGTTCCCGCAGTCTCCTCATGTTCTAGCCAGAGGAACCTGCAGAAATTAGACACGGGATGGGTTACAGTTCAGAGATACTCCTCTAAAAGAAGTGATCTTCCAACAGAGGACCCACCAAAGAGTTAGCTTAGGGATTCTGGTTAAGAAAATTTTTTTCATTAAAAAGGCACTTTATACTTTCAGGGATTTCTTTGTATTTTGATTCTTTTGAAGGAAATGGGAAAATCATAGAAAGAAGTGACTCTTGGGTGGCTGGCATCTGTTAACACGGCGTGTTGGCCCCGTCCCCCACCGTATTGGGGTTAGTCTAAGACTCGGGGCGCTGCAGCTCAGTGACCACCAGGGCCATGTGACTGCACTTGAAATTGGCGAGTGTGACTGGGAACTGGATTTTACATTTTATTTCATTTTGCTGAATTTGCATGTAAATGACCACGTTGTTGTTAGTGGCCATCCTGCTGGACCGCGTGGAACACAGCAGTCACAGTTGTCCCAGTACGTGCTCTTGAGTGTGGTTTGTGAGTCTGTCTAACAAAGAGCCGACTACGGGATCTTTAATATCCTTTCCGGTTCTCAAGTCTATGCTTTATTGTTTCCCATAAATTACTGCAAAGTGCGTTTTAATAGGATATGTAGCTTTATTTTATTAGTGAGTTTTCCAAGTTGCTCATCGTTTTGCATATTTATTTTTACTTTTATGCAATGAAACTAATTTTTTAATTGTTGATTTAAAAAGAACTTAGCTTTTTTAAGCATCATAGAATTCCCACTATTAAATAGAAGCTAGAGGCACATGAAATTAATAAAGAATATTCCATTTAGTTTATATTTCTAATTCTCCAAAAATCATTTTACTAGTTCGTCTTGGATGAAATCTCCCCCAAACGCACACATTTTTGGTTCAGTTTGATTCACTAATTTATCCTAACAGTCAAACATTGGGTTCACTCAGAAATTCCTTCAGAGCGACTTGGTGACATATTTTACTGTGATTATAAATAGAAAAGCAGGAACTATTAAGAGATTTATTTGTGTTTACAGTGAAAAAGTGTGCAGTGGCCTGTGCCTTTTTGTTCTGTGTCCAGTCCCCAAACAGCTCTGCCATTCTGGTTGCTTTTTATGTGACTTGAACAGAGGTTCTTTCTCTCTCCCAGAAGTTTTTTTTCCCTGTAGCATTTGGCTGGACGAATTTAGATGTGATTTTTTTTCAAAGGACACCTGACTTGAGAGGATGGTTTTATTCACTTAGGGATGGACAACACCAGGCTTTTGGGAGAACAAACAACAGACCTTGGGGAGGAACGAAGTGAAAACTGTGACGTAGTTTTGAAATTTGAATTTTGCTGTGTGTATGGTTCAGTGACGGTTTTGTACACTGTATTTTTAATCATCTGAATAAAGAGGAGCAATCCAAACAAGTACAGTCTGACTGCAGTTGAGGATTTTGAAGCATGTAAACCCCCAGGGAGCTGTGGCCTCACAAACCTGTGATAACAAAGCCGGGGCAGTCCTGGCGCCGTTACTCACACTTCTCGTTTCTCACAAGGGGAGCAGCTCTGACTTTCTCTTTGCAGTGGGAGTGCATTTTAAAACGCACGGAATTGTGGCTGTCAGATAGTTTTATAGACATAACCCCGTTTGGTCAATGTCCACGAAAGGCCCGTTGTGTGGAGGTAGAGACGCATGTGCTCTAATTTTGCCTGAGATTGGTGAGGGTGAAGGTGAAATTGTTTCTTGAAAATGCTACAACACAGCAAAAAACAACCCCCATCCTGTTCTCTGCCTTTCTCTCTTCACACAAGGCACATTACTGTGTCCATGAATTTGGGTAATTAGAAAGCCAAGTGAAAGCACATTAAAAAATCTCCCATCCTTTTGTCAGATGTTGGCACACTTGTTTTGACTCAGTGGGTAGCATCACCTGGAACAATCAAATTTATTAACTGTAATTTGCTGTTGTTTTAGCTGCTGCTTAGAATCTCAGGTACATGTTTCCCCTCCCACAGCCTCCCCTCCGCTTGCGCCTGACCTCACGCAATGTCGCTGCCTTCCAGCTGCAGCTGGGCTCTCCCCTCCAGGCCTTGCTGCCACCACAGTCACAGCTTTCGTTTCCCTGCAGACACTTATCTTACCTGCCGTGTGACGGGCATTTGGACTGTTGCACCTCTTAGTTACCGTGAGTAGTTCTGCCTGGAACAGCCACGTGTGAGCCAAGGTCTGGAGACATCCTGTTTTCATTTCTTTGAGTGGTTCTGTGCTGGAGGAATTTTGCTAGAGCATGTGGTCCGTTTCTGTCCAACAGTTTGAGAAACTGCCATGCTGGTTTCCAGGTTTCCAGGTGGCTGTGCCATCTCACATGCCTCCGGCAGTGTCTCCCTCCACGCCCCACCAGCATTCATCTTGTCTCTGCCCTGTAGCCACTCTGGTGGCTGGGACTCGGGCGGTCGTCTGCATTTCCCTGGTAACGGATGATGCTGAGCATCTTTCCGTGTGGATGCTGAGCATCTTTCCGTGTGGGCGCTGACCACTTCTCTGCCCTCTGTGCTGAAATGTGTGGTCAAATCTTTTGCTGTTTTTTAAATTGGATTGTTTTGTCTTTTTACTGAGTTTTAAGAATTCTTTGTATAACCTGGATACAAGTTCTTTATCAGATAAATGATTGGCAGGTATTTTCTCACAGCCCATGGCTTGTCTTTTCACTTATCTTGAAGGTGTCTTTTGAAGTGAAAAACAAAAACAAAGAAACAATACCTTTAATTTTGCCAGAGTCCAGTTTATCATTTTTAGACCACTTTTGGGGGCCGGGGCGGGGAAGGTAGGTGATTGCTTCATTTTCAGAATATTTTTTCACTGAACATGGAGTTCTAGTTTGACAATACTTTCTGTTAGTACTTTTAAGATTCTGCTCCACTGTCTTCTGGTCTCCATTGTCTCTGACAAGAAGTCTTTCTTATTTTTGTTCTTTGTGTGATGCATTTTTTTTCCTGGTTCCTCTTCAGACTTTCTGTGTTACTGGTTTTAGGCAAGTTGATGATGATATGACTGTGGTCATGTGTGTGGCTGTGTGGCTGTCGTTTTCTATGCGTGTCTTTTGTATGTCATTTGTTGTGGATTTACAGTTCATCATATTTGGAAGATTTGCAGCCATTTTTTCTTCAGATGCTTTTTTCTCTTCCTCACCACTTGAGCAGCACTAAGTACAAATATACTGGGCTTCCCGAATCCTTTTTTCCTTCCCTATTGGGTGTTCAGTTTCAAGTGTAGGAGTCCTTTCTCATGCCTTGTTTTTTTAATCTGCCTTTAAATACACTCAATGTATTTTTCCTGTCAGACATGGTCACCTTCACAAGTTCAACTTGGGCTATTGCACATAGTTTCCGTATCTCTACATAAGATGTGAACTCTGTTCCCTCTACCCTTTTGAAAGTTGGAATATAGCTATAACTTTGAGTATTTTTATCTGCCAGTTCCAGCATCTTTGTCATTTTTGTGTTTCAATTTACTGAATTTTCTCCTTATTTGGGTCATATTTTTAGGGTTCTTTGTAGTCCTGGTCGTCTTTGATTGGGTGCAGACATTGTGAACGTTACCTGGTTACATGTATGTGGGTGTGTGTGCATTTGTGGGGACACCTTGGAGCTTTGGCGTGGGTCCTAGTCACTTTACTTGGAAACCGCTTGATCCTTTGGGGCCTCACTTTTAAACTTTGGTGGGTGGGACCAGCACGGTGTTCAGCACCAATTTTGTCCCCCTTCTGAGGCAAATTCCATCCGAGTGTTTCATGCAGTTCTCCTTCTCTGACTGTGGGAACAGGGACTCTTCCAGGGTAGCCCTGAGGAGTGTTCTTTCCAGGCCTTTTGTCCCCACCTCAGATGGTTTCCGTGCGTACGTGGGCTGAGCCTCTCTCTGCCCAGTCCTGGAGGGGAGACTGCTAGCATCCGGAGCCTTGTCTCAGGGCAGCTTTCCCCTTCTCCTTCCTTTTCCTGGAGAACACTAGCCCTCTTGGCCTCCTCGGGCCCCCAGCTCCCGCCTCCACGTAGGGGCAGAGCTACAGACGGCCTGCGGCCACCTCCTGCCCTGTGGCCTGCAACTGGTCTGGGCAGGGAGCCGTGCTGCCCTGGGGTCCCCTGATTCGTCCCGTCTCCCAGGCACCACTGTCCTTGTTGCCTGATGGCCAGTGTCGTGAAAGGTGTCACACGACATACTTTGTCCATTTGAAGGAATAAGTGTGCTCTCTGTGACAAAAATGAACATCAGGCCATAGAATTCAAAGATAGGGAAAAGCACCGATTTCTTTAAACCTGGCATTGAGATGCTTCCTTCCCTAAGTTTTGTTAATGCCTCAGTTTTACTGTATAAACATGGTCCTAGACATGATCTCAGTGTGGCTTTTAGATACAGGAGTGTGGAAGTCCCAGTGCTGTGTAAGAACTTTGTTTCTGCGCCGTACGTACGAGAAGGGACTGTTGAGTCTCGCTGTGTGAGAGGTTATTTTCACGGCGCTATTGGGGTGGGTGATCTTTACTTAATATCCCATTTACTTTCCTGGTAAGAGTATTTTCATTAATATGATTCAAAAGAGAATTGAATGATTGGGTGTTATTAGTATAGAAAGAACCATTTCCTTTGCAAGACCATAAATTTTACCTTCTAGCAGGGTATATTTAAAACTAATATATTACTCTTTCTAGCTACACATTTTTTCAGGCTTCCTTATGATAGCAAAATCAAACTGTTACTTTGTTCCAAATTTTTCTTCATTTTCTATGCAGATGGCAGCTGACTCAAAGGTACATGATAATGCATTTACATTTTCCAGTTAAAAGTCATAAACCCGTGTTAATGCTGTTGAATTGCTTAATGAATGAAAGATTCGAATGTCCTCAGCGCTCGCCTTTCCGTTTGTCCAACAAATAACCCAGAAGGCACAGTGGTATGGTAACGTTACCCGGTCCCAGTTGCAATCTTCGTTTTTCTGGTTTGTCGCTCTGTCACTCCTCTTTCCATATTTATCTAGTTACGGAGTCCTTTGAAAATTCTCATTTGACAGGAATCTCCACGTCGCAAGGGCAGTTGGATATTGTATCACACTATAATCAAATGCCTGTTGAACGTAGCTGCTGGCATGCTGGTTGGAGACTTGTCCTTTCTGGGTCAGGGTCCCGGGAATGCTGCTTCGTGTAGACAGAGTGAGCCGGTAGGCACACCGGCTCAGCCCTGAGCGCCCCACGTCCTGCCACAGGGAGAAATTACCTACCTCGGTGACAGGTGTGGGAGGCTGGGAAGACAGGACGGGGCCGTCCGTTTTCTCGGCTGCTGAGGGTACTGGAAATTACTACTCGCTCCACCTGAGTGTGAGCTTGGCAGTGGTCCAGGACAGCAGCGAGTTGCATGAAATACAAACGTGGGTTGCTTTCAGTCCATCGGTTCCTCCTTTTAATTGTCAGTTGCAGTGTGGCTTTTATTTTTCAGCACCCAAGTAAGAAGACCCTAGAGAAAGTATCTGTGAGGGTTTAGTGTTTCTCGTTAAAAAGCCATCCAGATTTCTTCTAATGCTGAGGTCCGTAAGCCCGGTGTTACAATTTGATCGATGTATGTGGGAAAGAATTACTGAGCTCCTTTCCGTGTGCCGGGCAGTGTGCTGCCCGTGCACTGGGGTACACAGCCAGCATCCGTGGTGCTTGCCCTCGAGGAGATGTCTGGGTTAGCGGCAAAGGCCCTCCACGAAGTGGTGCCCGGTGGTAAATGCTGCTGGCCGCCAGGGCACTGAGGGAGGCCAGCGAGGGCCGGGCCCGTGCTGCAGCAGGGGCCTGCCAGTTCCTGAAGGGCAGGAGTGTCCCCCAGCTGGGAGTTTCAGCCAGAAGCCATGGAGAGCCCTCGCATGTAGAGGAACACATAGTTTTTAGCTCCCTTTCATTATTTTGGGTAGGATCTCAGAATTCAAATCATTTTTATTTACTGGAAGAAACAGTTCCATGGTAAATCTGTTCAGACTCTATTTTGATACTTACGTTTCAGTATAGGTGTCTGTCATCCTGGCGGTTGAATAAACCAATCTTTTTGTGTAATTCATGACTTAGCAAAACACTAAAAGGTATCTTATTTCTTCAGGCTTCTAGCAAGCTCCCTGTGTGCCCTTGTGTAATGGTCATGCCAGAACGCTGCTGACCATTAGAAAGCACCGAGGTCTCTTTCTCTAAGACTGCTCACACGGTCACATCACCCGTGCTCGGGGTTGGGAGGGGTGGCACGAGGTGGCAATGGGGGGTTATTAATGGCCTATGTAAGAGAGTCAGGAGATGGAGGTCTCCGCCTTCCTTCATGTGCGTGTGTAGAACCAGGTGTGGGGACCACAGTGGGTTAGGGGCTCCTGTGTCCCTTCCTTCTAGGAGACACTGTAACCAGGTGGTCCGAGTGTGCGCAAATAGACACAACTTAGAAATGCTATCTAATTATAGGTCATATTAAAAAATCAAATGAAACTGTCTTTTAAATTTTGTATTTCTTTTAAAAATCTACATGTACATTCATAAAATAAATAATGTATATTACCTTTGTAATGCTTTAGTCTGGCATCATCTCACGACTCTCTACTAGACGAGGGTTATAGTTTGCTTCCACCCTCTTCCTGCTCTTCACCATCCTCCCAACGGGAATCGCACCCCGACCTCGGGTTAGCACCGTATTTCTGCTTTCGTTACTGTATCTTTCTTACTTTGGCTACCTACTAAGGTAAGTATTTGTACTATACTAGAATCACATTAACTTTCAGTTTTGCCTGGAGTTATGCTTGCCCCATTCTTTTTCTTTTAAACACCTCAGTAGTACTTTCTGAGCCCTGCAGCAGCCCGGCTGTAGTTCTTCACGCGGCCACAGCTGTCAGATGACTGTTTTCCAGTTCCGCTTTTGTGCGGGACCACGTTGTGGGGACCAGAGTCTCCTGCCCAACTCCTGCAGTGGTGGTTGCCTTGCCGAGTTTCTGCTGCCTTTGCTTGTGTGTTCAGCTCTCTCCTGGGATGCTCCCCCCCCCACCCCCACTCCTCCATTCGCCTCTTAGGTGGGGGCCCTCTGCCCCCACTCACTTGTCTTTGCACTGCCCACTTCCTTCAGTAGCTTCGTAAGCTGGGAAGGACGGGTTCTAGACCTTGTATTTTCCGAAACGCCTCTGCTTGCACCCTCACATTTAAACAGTTTGTGTGGCTAGGCCGTGTAGAGTAATCTAGGATGGCCGAGACTTCAAAAACTGTAGCCTGTGGACTTGTGGTGTTCCTGCCTTCAAGTGTTTCGTGTTGTTGCTAAGAAATCTGATGGCGTTTCGGTGAGTGGCTCCTTCTTTGTATGTGGCTTGCTCTGCCCGAGCCCCTGGGGGCTCCTGGGACTTCAGTTGTGTTTGTGTCTCCGTGGGTCGTCTTGTTTGTTTGCTCGTTTTTCGTTCGTCATTGTGCTGAGCGCTAAGTTTGTACTGTTGTTTATTTCTGGGCAATTATCTGTAATATTTATTTATAATTTCTTTCTCCCCCTTTCTCTACTTTCTCATTCTGCAACTCCTGTTGAGTGGATTTGGATACTGAATTGATCAATCTTTTCTTTCTTTTACTAATTTTTCCATTCCTTTTTTTTTTCTAAGAGGTAACTTTGACTTTATCTTTCACCTGACTTGTTATTTTTCTTTATTTGTTATTTCAAAGTGTTTTCTTTGTATTTTATTCTTTATTATAGCATTCTATATGTTTCATGGATGCAGTGTCTTTTCCTTTTGGAAACAATGCCATTATTTTAAGCTGTTCTCTCTATCCCGTACTTTACCTCTGGTCCTTCCGAATCACTCTTTACCTTTTAGGGTCTCTCAAGCCATTGCGTTACTCAGAAGCATCCATTTCTAAGGGTGAAGCGCTGAAAGGCTACTGAAGCCTCAGTGGAGCTGGGCTGGTGGGCGGCCATTTAGGGTCACGGTGTCGCCTGCCACCGTTCTCACTGGGGGCTTCCTTAGGGAGTATGTGAGTGCCTTTTCTCTCCAGAGACAGCACCACTTGTCTTCTGCATAGAGAGATGGCAAAGGATGTTTAAGCCTGGCTGCTGGCATTCTGGAACTGGACCAGGAAGGGCGTTCAAGGTCTCAGTGGTCAGTACTTACTCTCCTATGGCTTGTCCCCATTTCACAAGACATCGTCACCACACTGTGAGCCCTGAGCATTTCTGGTTCCCTGAGAATCTGGAGAGTCTGCAGAGAATGTCCCTTACCTATGGAATAGTGATGGTGGTGGTCTGATGCTTTGATTTTTATAGACTTTCAGTTAATCTCCCTGATTTCAATCTGGCGATCCCCAGTTCCTGAGTTTCCCAAGTTATACAGGCTGTCTTGGTTTGTTCCTTATTGATATCCTATCTCTGGTGCCCTTAAGATGTTTAGGATTGGCCTTCTCCATTGCTAGTTTTTTAGGAATTTTCCAGGGGTGCATGGTAATGGCTCGATATTACTGGGGAACAAAAGTAAAGTGAGGAGAAGCAGCTCTCTGTGACTGTGGGAGGGCTCTGCGTGGTGTGAGGCTGTGCAAGGTAGAGGCCAGTTGTGGGAGGAATTGAACACAGACCTGGGGAGCAATCAGAACATTTGGCTCAGGCTAAAGACAGTGTACTTTAGGGAGATTTTTATGAGTGAAGACTTTCATTTCCAAATAGATCCAGTAGGCTATTATTAAACACTGCTTTGTTTTTTTAAAAGTTCATATGGAAAGAAAGCTTCCATATACTTTAAAGATGTTGAGATTCTTTCAGGCGGTGGTTCTTAAGAGCATCCTGCTGACAGTGGCCCTTGGAGAAGAGAGAAGGAAGAGTTCATTCTAAGAATGTGTGTTGTGGTTCTGTAAACGTTACTCAGGTCACTTGAAACTGAGATACTCTTTGGATTGTCTCTTTCTAAAATCATTGTGATAATATCCCCTCTTTTGGTGATCCTGATTGGCCAAATCTCCTTGTCCGACGTTTGTATAATAAGTGTAAAGGGAGGTTTTTAATTCAGCGAAAGTGTTCGTGTTTGAAAAGACAGTATATGAATAGGGAAGAACAAAAAGTAAATCTTGAAACTCAAATTTCAGGGCTGTCTGCTCATATTTAATTGACAGACATTTAAACATTGGTTGTAATGGATCATTTGCCATTTAAGTAACATTAACGCCCTCAGTTAACTCATGTTTTTATATTACATTGGCTGTTTATTTTTTTGTTAATTTGCTTTAGTATTTGGTTTTCTATTAAGGGTTTTTTTTTTTTTCTTTTTATAGATATGAACAACTGTTGTGTGTTGAATGTCTTTTTATTATTAAAACTTTTATACATACTGGGTTTAATTAAATATGCTTTTTATAGCCTAAAAAGCATGAACCATATTGATAATAAAACTTAAACATCTGCACATTGTTGCAGAACTTCATACGGCAAGAGAACTCACACACCTCTGTGTCGTGGTGCTGCCCTGAGAAATGGGATTTCACGTCACCTCCGTTGCCTTGGATCAGGTGTCCCGCTGCTCTGGGTGCGTTTCGGTATTAGGATTCTTACTCCTGCTATTTTTCTGTCAATTTTTATCAATGTCTGCCAAATTTCCTCTACTTGGAAGCCTTTTTTCTTTGATCTGTCAAGATTCTCACAGGTAGGGAAGAGATTTAGGGAGGCTCACATGCCCTTCCCTTCAGAATTAATCTTCATTTGAATTAATCATCTACCATCAGGTGGCTTCAGGGCTGGTCTTAGTAGCTGCCCTGACCCCCTCATCCGCCTGAGGGCTGACACCTCTGCTGGTTGGCATCCATTCCTCCACACGGACTGCAGTCAGCTTTTGTTTTTAAGGCTCACGTTGCCGGCTTTTTTTTTTTTTTTGCAGGAAGCAGCTCTCAGCATAACAGTAGCGAAAGTGAATGAATGGGATTGAAACACAAACCGGCTACTTACTATAAGTAACCTGTAAAAACATGAAGGAAGGAAATCCTTGCCTTTCTTCCATTCCAGATGGACAATTGCAGCTAATATTTTTATCTGTTTCATACTTGCCAGCTCTAAGAAAATCTGACACATGGAAAATTTGGATTTGGAGAACACCATTTGGGGCTGACAGTAGAGGGATTATTGCCCAAGGATTTCGCTTGTAGATTGACCAAATAGTGGAGCCTCAAGAGAAGGGAGCTTGGAGAGGAGAATAAAAAGCTAGCAGAGAACATGGTCAGTGACGGCCAGTGCTTGGTCAGAGGCTTCGTTTGCATGTGTCGGATTTGCTCTGTACTTCAAAGCGGAACACCGGTTACGTAAGCGAGGGGCTTACACTTTGTGCTGCCTTCATCCATGTGCTTGCGTGTGGCACCTGCAACGTGCTCCCTGTTTGCTCCCTGCTCTGCCCACCTACGGGAGGGGAGAGTGGCAGAAGCCCCCAGGAAGCCCTTTCACGGCCATCCCCTGGCCACTCATTCCCGGTTGAAATGGTGCCAGCACATCGTCTTGTTTCTACCAGAAGGTAAAGGGTACACGAGCAAGCAGTCCTGGCCTGCGCAGGAGCTCTGCGACCCCCAGTTCTGGTCGCGTCAGTGCGTGCGTGTGTGCCTTTGCAAGCTTACCGGCCTGTCAGTGACTGCATCCAACATAACTGATCTGTCTTTGGTTCGGTAGAATGCCGAAGCATGCTCCACTCACTTTCAACACACTTCAGCATGCAGAGCCATATGATAAAACAGGAGATTGATGCTTTACTGCTTCATTCCTACATATTTGGAGGTGGCTTATCCTTCATTGGCCAGTTCCAAAGCCATAACCCCCAACCACCACCTCCGTTAGAGAACAACAGCTAATATTAATGTCACTTAGACAGTTGTGCTCTTACAGTTGAGAAATGTGCCATCAAGTAGGGAAACTTTCTTCTTTTTGCTCATGCTCATTCTACAAAGGGGCTTTGACCCGTGGCTACAAAGGGGCCATGTTGCCACAGGGATCTGACATACCTCTGTTGGTTTCTGTTCTCTCTCCTTTCCCTCCTCTTATGACAAGGGGACCTCTGCACTGTTGGAATTTCTACCAGTACTTTCAGCCCCCTTTTGGATTTAGCTTCTTGGCTGTCGTTCATCATATTTTATCTTCACACTCGATTCTCTAATCCCTTACCTGTGTATCCCGTTTACTCTGCATCACCCTCCAAGTCAGGTCCCCATGCTCTTTCTCTGCTCCTGCATGTCTTTTTGGCACTGTTGGGGTCAACATTTCATAGTGACAGCCATTGGGTTTCTGCTACAAAGGATCATTCCATATCCTGGAGGTCAAGGTGAAGTGGAGATTATGTCTTTTTAAGTTACAAAGATCTCAAGCAAGAGAGAAGGTAATGATATGTTTGACAGTCACAAGATAATGCACATTAATCTTCAGCAAGTGAAATTTTGCAGGAAGCTGTTACAGCTGTCCTACACAAAGCCAGTGCGCGAACTGAAGAAATTCTCAGGTTTTGCTCAGAGTAGATGATCATTTGGCAAGGATTCTGCGTTCACAAACTTGGCTCTGCGTCCAGGTTGGCCCACTCGATCGCTGTGCGACAATGACCAGTTTACTTACCGCTTCTGAACCTGTGTCCTCATCTGTAAAAGGGGTGATAGCCCACGTCCCCAGGCTGCTGGGAGGAATCAGTGGGGTACAGTCTGCCATTCACCGGCCTGAGTGCACCCAACAGAGATGCTCAGTCAAGGGAGGTGGAGCTCGGTGCTGTGGAAGTGGTGGCATTTGTTGTTACTTCCCACATGGTTGGAGTCCTTTCTGCCGCGGCCATGTGGTAGGTCGGGGGCGATAAGAAATAGTCATCGAATATTTACTCATAGATACCGACGCTAGTAGTTTATCCCTTTGGCATAATTCTTGCCAAGTAATTTGATTTATAACTTTATAAACAGTAATGTAAAATTTCTTATGCAGAAAGTACTTACTGCACTCCAATTTGTTGAGCACTTTCAAAGACACATGCCATCTTGCCAGGCATGGGGCGCACTGGTCTGGCAGCGCGGATGGGAGTGGAATGTGGCCGTGGTCCTTCAAGAACTTAGTGTAGAGTTACAGAGTCAGTGCACTGGAGAGAGCACCAGATTTCCCTAACTTTGGGTTTTTTTAGGTTTTTGGTTTATTGCACTTACTAACTGTGATGACGTATCCTAAATGGCTTTTCTTGGCTAATCATATTTCACAGCTAAAGATGATTAATAATTATAACTAATAATGGTAACAACAGCTAACATTGATTAAAGGTCTATTTATAAGCCAGGCACTTTTGCAGGCATTTTACTTGCAGTAACTCATTTAATTTTCACACATTCCTGTGAGGGCTGTTATTAGTGCTGTTTTATCTTCAGACTTGAGGGAGTAGTAGTGCTGTGGCTACCATTGCACGGCTGCCATGAGTGACAAGGACAGAATTGGAACTGGCCGTGTGCCCCCACAGAACCTCCTATGCTGGCCAACATCTCACAATCTTCATGAGAAAATAGGGCTCCATCCATACATCCATCCAGTACTGTACCGATTTAGAGTTAGAGAAATGTGTTAGAGGGAAAGTTTATTTTTATATATTTCTTATATCTGTCTGGAATTTCAAAACTTTAAAGGATATTTCCATGACTGCATTGGCAGAATACTGACTTTTAATTTATTTTAATCAGGAATAATTGGAGCTTGATGTTTTTATAAATATAAATAGTAATTGTTCTAAATGTCCTGATTCCCTCCCCCTCAGCAATGCAGTATTTATAAATTGTTCTTTAGTTTGTACCTTAATTTGCTTCTTGTCAACGTGCTTGTTCAAGTATAGATCTTACAGATCTTAATATTGAAAATTGTCCAAAAATATGTAAGAAAGTTGTAATCCTAAATAAATTACAAAGAAAACAGTATTTTAAAAGTTAACAAAGTTACACAGATCATCTTTTTATGAACAGTAGCCTTTAAACATAGATGTTTAGTTTCAGTTTTCTTTCCTCAATAGAAATAGTTCTTTGCAGGGTGTAGCAGTATATACCATATATATGTAACAACGCAGATAGCACACAGTAATAACCCTGTAAGATAGTATATAAATGTCAGTTGTGCTGAGCTTGCATGTTAGCTTCTGGGTTTCTGGTTTTCCACCATCACTAGTTAAAATGACTGTGGTTACAGGCACAAGCCTGTGTGTGTTTGGGTGACTCTCCATTTGGGAAGGCCATTTGCTAAAAGAGCAGTCCCCGTTGCCCCTTTCTGAGTTTGCAGGTTTGATGGGAAAACCCCGCATTAAAAGAAAGTGTTACATACTAGCCTCTCGTCGTGATGTGAATGCTCCTAACTTGTTCATAGTGGTAAAAAGTCAGAATCATGATAAAAATTAAAAGCCAATTTCTTCTGTATTACTTTCACAGGCTTCGAACACAGAAGAGGGTCAGTTTGTTTTCATTGAGTCTCATCCTCTGCTCTAAACGTGCATTTTCAATTTTTGGTGTGCCTCTTTGCGAGATCTCTCTTTGATTTCCTTACCGGTGAAGGAGCCCGGTGAATAGCAGGACAGAGGGCCAGCACCGCGGCCTCGCTCTGGAGCAGGTGGTGTTCAGGATGGGCCCCCAGCTGCTGGGCCTGTGCCGCGGCGCCCCAGACCAGTTGCGGCTGTCCTTCTCAGAGGCCCCGAGCCTTGGAGAGTTGTCCAGGCTGCAGAGGAGTCCCATTAGCCTTGCAGGCACCTGGTGGTGAGGTGGCACAAAGGTTAGCAGCCAGGTATGGGACTCTGGTGAGCCACCAGGCACAGAAAAGATGGTGGAGAGCAGCAACTCACTGTCATTCTTTGGGTGGCCGAGTTTATGTTTTGGATTAAAGCAAACAAACAGACCAGGATTAAGAAAATAGTGAATTGAAAGAGAGATCTTAATAGTAGGTCTTCAGGTGTCTCCTGTAGAGGGTGTACCTTCATCATTTAGGTTTAACCATTTGAAGCCGTGGTGGAAATTTTTATTGTGACAGAAAATAAGGGAAGTTTTTTATTTACTCAGGTTTTTATCACAAGTAATTCTGGCACACAAACATTTATTTCCTGTTTTGTGAGACGCTTACGATCCTTCATTTTATATTAGTTTGTAGATAGACAAGATGCAGAGATATAAAATATTTTAGATCTTTAAGCCCTTAATATTTAAAAAAACCATCTAAACTACAGGGTCTTCGGAGCAGCCATCGTAGTCGTAAGCCAAAGCTGCTTTAATGTAACTGTTCTGACTTCCAATTTTTCTGAATGCAGCAGAAATCATATTTATTCCTTTCACAGGTCTGGGTAGGAACCATGCCATGGGTCATTTGTTAAGACTAGAAATGAAATAGTCTTATTTCTTTTGGAAAAGGCCAGTTAACTTGGAATGATTAACTTTTGAATTTTTGTTGATAGACATGGATAATACACTCTAAGATTTGTAACATCAAATGCAAATTTCAGATGTTACCTCCTCGTAAAATATATACTCTGTGAAATACTTACCAAGTAGCTAATGTAATTATTGAATGACACTTAGCCCGATTATAAAATCAATATTTATTGAATGTCCCAGGCTGACAAAAGGCACTCTCTCTCTCTTTCTCGCCCTCTTCTCTCCTTCTCCCCTCCCCCATCTCACTGTGTCTCTGTCTTGCACTTTCTCCCTGAGCCCCGCCCTCCTTGCCCAGCCGTTCCTGGGTGGACCAAGGGCAGGCAAGTCAGAGTACCGAGGCTTTGCAGTGAGCTGTCCCTCTGACACCCCTCTCCTGTGTAAGATGGTGAGCACAGAGGGTTGCTGAACTTCAAAGACCCCCCCCTACACATACACACAAGAAGTGCTGGAGAAGGTGACTGTGCCCTACTCTCTTGGACTTAGGGGTTTCACGTGCACCTCTTGACTAATGAGGTAGTAGGAAGTCACAGCGTCTCTCAGGATGGACTGAGATGATTAACAAGTCGATTTCATTTTCCTGTCTTTCTTCTTACCAAAAAGACACTGGCTGCCTCTAAGGCACAGAAGAGCAAAGAACAAGGAAGAGATCATAAATAACAGCTTTGTGCCCTGTTTTACAGACTGAGCTGTACAGTGTGCTGACTGAGGAGCCAGCTGATTAGGTGCTTTGAGGACAAAGATGGTCCTAAATGAGTAGCAGAGTCAGGAGACTGCTAGAGCAGCCGCGTTGTAAGGATGTGCACGCGCTGGAGAAGAGTGTGTGCTCGCAGAGCATGCTGTGCCTGCCTGGGGCCCAGCCCAGGGCACGGTACGAGGAAGGGAACGCTGACCTGGGACTAGGTCCTCGAACCTGCCCCTTAACCAACCTTTCAGAGCCTCGGTTTTGACCTTGTGGCTAGTGCAGAGTTCTTGTGAAGAACCCCCAGTGATGGTGCCAGAGGATTAAGTCATCATTCATGCTGTACTGCCTGCTTTGAGTGTCGCCAGATGAGTTGGAGAATCTGCTTGCAACCTAGTAAGGTGTTAGTGGTGGATGTGGAAATAGGGTTGCCAAGTAAATTAAAGGGACACTCAGTTAAACTGGAATTTCAGATCAGCAACGAACAATTGTTTAGTATTAGTATTCCCCATGTATTACATGGGACACATCACACAGAGCATATGACTAAGTCTGGCACCTGTGTGTTAGGAGGGTGCACGCTGGCCGTGGGAAGGAGGCCTCTCTAAGCGAGCCCTCAGTGGTACAGGCTGCTGATGAAAACCTCAGGATGCTATGTCAGTCGGAACTCTTGATTTGTTGGCTCGCCTACATCTTTTTACTTTTTAGAGAGAGGGGAAAGGAGGAAGAAGGAGAGGGAGAGAAACATCAGTATGCTAGAGAAACATAGATTGGTTACCTCTCACACATCCCTAACCGGAGACCTAGCTTGCAACCCAGGCATGTGCCCTGACTGGGAATCAAACCAGTGACCTTTCAGTTTGCGGGACGACGCCCAACCTCCTCAGCCCCGCCAGTCACAGCTCACCTAAATCTTGAAGCTCTTCCAAAGTCAGGACTAACTCCTTTGCATTCAACTCAAGTAGTATATGAATAATAGGAATACTTCATATCCAAGAAAATTTTCCTTAATTTTGTGCGGAAGCTTGGATGAGGAGGAGTCGTCTAAACCACCATCTGGACGCTCTTACTGGTCCCTGCGAGTGGTGCCAAGCCCCTAGTGGGTATCTGCAAGGCTGAGCCCTGACCAGGGTCATGTTCCTTTCCCTGCAGAGAGGGGTATCTTGATGAGACTAGAGGACAACCAGAAGGGGCTGCATGTTCCACAGATACAGAGAAAGGGGCTCTTAACAGACTCATCACCAACAGCCCACCACCTTCGTGGTACCTGCTTAGAGACAGGACACTGAAAGGAAAGGGTGCTAGAGCCCACGCCTGGCCCCGGCCCCTTTGACTGTGGGAGCTGGACTTAGTGGTTCACTTCTTTGGGCGTCGGTGTGTTCTCTGTAAAGTGAGGATGTCTGCCCTCAAGGAATTGTTTGGGGGGACTCAAATAAATAACAAGTCAAGTTAAAGTATTAAAAGTGTTCTGTAAGTCATGGTGTATTTTAGAGGTAGAGAGTGTTAAAGTTATGAGTGTTACTGTTATGCTGCACTTGGGTTTTTTGGAAGTTTTCCCAAGGGTTTCTGGGTTGGGTTTTGGGTTTTTGTTGTTGTTGTTGGTTTTTGTTTTTTGCAGCTGAATTGCAGCCTCATCAGCGCTTCAGACTGAATTAGACTTTTGCTAATAAATTCTGTGAATTGGAAATGTAGACTCACAGTGGCATTAATGCCCAAGTCAAATCAGCCTTCTGATTGAGTCTTAATCCACACTCGGCCCGAAGTGGCCGTGTCAGTAGCAGCCACTGCTAATGTGTGACGGGGGCTCTAAGCCGGGTGTGCATTCGAGGACATGTGATGTCGGAGGAACGGCGGGGGGAGGCCATTAGCTGGGAGTGTGCAGCGCGCTGGAGCTGGCCCAGCGGTCCTGACTAGTGGCGTTACGTTAACACAGGTACATTTCCAGTAATTCAGTCTCCAGGGAATTGTTGTTTTAATCTGTTGTTTTCACAAACACACGTGAATTGGTGTAGTCTATAGGAAACACCTAAGTAGGTGTAAAATTGTTGTTTGTAGAAGTTGTGATTTACTGCGTGTATCGGGGGTGTCAGACTCATTTTCCCCGGGGGCCACATCAGCCTTGTAGGACTGTATAAATGTAACTACTCCTTAACTGTTAAGGAGTTGAAATTACATTTGGCCCTTTGAAGGCAACTGTGAGGCTGATGTGGTCCCCGGGGAAAATGAGTGTGACAGCCCTGGTGTGTATCGTACCAGTTATTTGTACAAACATGGCTTTTCCCTCTAACAACATTTAGGGCTTGAACACGAGGTGTACCTCAAAACCATCAAAGTTTGTTTATATTACAGACCCCGCTAGTGGAAGAACCCCGCTAACACTCGAATCTACTTCCTACTCTGTAAGCCTCTAGGGACTGTAAGTGCACATTTGGCATGCCTTTTACTCAGTGTCAAGGTACAGTCCATTATTATCAGCATCTCACAGCATCTCACAGCTTTCAGAATGGTTTGCCTCATTACTGTATTAAATATTTACATTACCAAGAGGTAAACATGGCAGGCACTTTTTCCCTTGTTCTGTATAGCAGAACAGATGCAGAAAGTTCTTATTTACAAAGTTCAGGCGGTGAGTAGTAGAGCTGAGACTTAAACCACATGCATTTTAACTTTTTTTCTGCTGTTATTTCCACCGTGCCACACTGGTCCGCACAAGACCCTCCCCCATCACTTCTACAGCTTCACGTGTAAGTTTACGTGAACGTAAAGGAATGCTTTTCTTCTAAATCCTCACCCGAGAAGAACACTTCCTCACTGCTAAGAGAAAGAGAGAATGTGAGAACGAAACATCGACCAGTTGTCTCCTGTATGTGCCTGACTGGGGATCGAACTTGCAACCCAGGAATGTACCCTGATCAGGGATCAAACCCCACAACCTCTTGGTTTACTGGACGATGCTCCAACCAACTGAGCCACACCGGCCAGGGCTAAAAGAATGAATTTTAATATCTAAGGATTCCCTTATTGAAAACTGATAGGAAGTTATTTGACTCTAAATATACTACTGAAAGATTAAAGAAGACTGAACTTATACAGAATAAATTCTAAGCATAAAGACATCATTATCCCAGGAAGTTATTCATCTGAAAATGTGAATACTAGCAAAGTCTTCATAAATTTTGGTATAACGGGTGTGAATAAATTCACGTGGGAAAATGTTTTCGGGTATATTCCTGCTTTTTTCCGTTTAATGCTGAAAACAGCAGTGTCTCTGTAGAAATTGTCCCTTTGGTCACGGAATACTGGAGAGTATGGATTGCAGGGCCAGTGCAGTGCGGACTTCCTTATAGCTTTGCTCCTGGGTGTGGACAGAAAACAGCGGGAGATACGCGTGCGATGTGAGCAGGCAGCTGACCTGGGTCCAGTGTTTCTATTTTGACTTCTCTCCCACTCCCATTCTGTTCTGGAGGAAGTTGAGATAAGTTCAAAGAGGCCGCGGGAGGGACTCAGGAGTGAGGGGTGCTGAGCTGCCTGTCTCCGCAGTCAGTACTCACACCCGCTCCACCTCTGGCGGGGGAGCGTCAGCAAACGGGCCCCAGCATCACTGCACTGCAGAGTCTGGTCTGCCTAACAGAAGCCGGGAAAACAGCCGCTGCATTTTCTCTGGGATAAAATAGTATCTCCAGGCTGTATGTATTCTGCCTGAAAAACAAGAAAAAAGCTTTTTGTTTTACCTCCAACTGTGGTAGAACATGACTCTTCAGAAAAGATTGCTGTGCATGCTCAGCAGGCTTGAATGTGTGAGAATGTGTTCCAAGTTATTCAGCAGAGCAGTTGGAAGAAATTTGCACTGGGGAAGGAAAACATTCTACCTGTCCTCTCTTCAGTGATACTCTTGGCCATCTGAGGCCTGCCCACGATGTTCTGTGATGTCCAACCCTGGAGGCTGAGGATGCAGTGCAGAGGGCCCCAGAGTACACCCTTGAGTGGAGACAGACTGCATCATGGACCCTGTACTGTCTGGATGTGGGCAGTAATGGCCTGTACACTGGGGTGGACTTGGAGGCTTCCTGTTGTCCACTCATCACTGGGATATGGTGCGTAAGAGCATGTAATTTGTAGTCAGGTGAAGCTCAGCCATGCAACCGGCTAGTTGTGTGATATTGGAGAGGACTCTTGATTCCCCCGAGTTACAGTGTCCTCATCTACGAAGTAGAGGCAACCATACCTGTCTAGAAAGTGCTCTTGTGTAGGTCCCAGAGCCCGGTCTGAGCCTGGCACACCGGACGCCATCACGTTCCACACACTGTTGTTCTCGTCCTCTCTGTCACTGTTAGTGTTGCCTCAGTCAGCAGATATGAGCGGCGCTTGCTCTTGGGTGGGGCTTCAAGCCGGTGTCCCACTGCTTTAGTTCCATTGTTGGCTGTATGTGGTAGTGCACCAGGACACAGGTGACCCCCACTTCTCCAAACTTGCCAGCGTGGCCACCTCTCTTTTTTGAAAGACCAGTATTAGTGCCTGCTTTTGCTAACCTAAAGAAATCTGAAAAGGATTTTTGCTGATTTGAAAAAAGGTGAGACGTGAAAACAGTATTCGTGCTTGTTCAGCCTGAGCCCTTAGAGAGGTGCAGGGCACACACCCTGCCAGGCTCCGTCCCCCGGACCACACTCGGCGTCAAGCCCCGGGGCCACGAACTGTGTCTGTGAGCAGCTGTGCTTTGGCCTCTTTCCCTGCGTTTCTCCTTTCACTACATGGCAGTGTTATTTTAGATTTTATGTCTTACTTGGTGTAATTTGGTAGGTTATTTGGGGGGTGCACCTGGGAATGCCTAAAATTTTTCCATGTAATGTAATGGTAGTTGTTTCTCTCCATTGCGCCGTTTCGGCGTACAGAGAGTTTCGGCGGAATGACTTGCTTTGGAATGGCAGGGGAAACATGTATCTGACTGCGCTACCTCTGTGCCGACGTGATTGTGTTGTGTGGGTCTGTGAGCGGGCCCCCGAACTACTTCCGAGGCCTGTCTTCTCAGCAAACGTCTGGGACCTGCAGCACTAGGAACGCGGCGGTGCAAAGACAAGCCGGCAGCCGAGGGGCTTGTGTTCTGCAGGGTGAAGACGGTCAGTCGGTGCAAGGAAATGTCACAAAGTGGTGATTGCCGTGCGTGGAATGAGACGTGACCACGCCGGAGTGAGGAGCAGGTGGCTAATTGACGGTGTGTGGCCAGGCAAGACCTCTCCAAGGAAATAGACCTTTAAGCTAAAAATCCAAAGGACAAGGAGCCAGCTATGCAAAGATCCAGGGTGACCGCATTCCAGAAAGAGGGACTAGCTAAGGAAAAGACCCTGACCCTGAGTGAGAGGGCAGGCAGGGCTCGAATCTTACTCCTAACTAGTTCTTACGGAGTGAGTCGCAGCTGGAGGGTTGCTATGTCGTGTCCCTGAGTGGGGCTCAGAAAAGTCACTGTGAACCAGAGGGAAATGTGGAGTGCTTTGCTTCTGGAAACTTCCTAGTTATCAAATGGACGTGTGTTTTGTTTCTGTTTGTGATGGGGATATGAGAACAGTATATGTAAAATGTTCTGCATACTATGAACCAAAGACACGTTGAAAATAAGTGTTTTGCAATGTCCTGTTTTAGAATAATGACAAAATTTTATAAGTTTTTGTTCTCCTTTCGCTTTTGCATATACTTACTTGCTTGGTGACGAAGTGCAGTGACGGCCTTAGGTTTCCTCACCGTCGCAAAGCACCTCGGAGCAAGGTGGTTTCTTGGTGACTGCGGTGGATCCACCCTGTTCTTCTTTCCACACTCCTGTTTCTAGTAAGGCGTGCCCAGGTTGGGGGTGAGTGGTGTTGGAAGGAATGCTAATTTCAGTTCTGAGTAGTCATCCTTTGGATATGCCTGGGAGGACATTCTTAGTAACTAAGCTGGTTACCCAGAAATGCTAAGTTTTTTATGTATTTCACTTATTAATCATTAGGAAATTTGTGCACATTTAACACTGGAAAGATACCAAGAGGAAATGTGTCACCAGAATGAGGTATGTTCTAGTGTGCTCAGAATGCGCAGAGCTGCAGACGGCGCTCTCCACCGAGAACAGCCCGCCGTGGTCCCTCCCGTGCACGGGCTCCCGGCACGGGCTGCAGGGTCCAGACTGGCCGGTGTGCCTCCGAATGGAAGGAGGCTTTGGTCTCTTGCCTTGTTGAAATGACCCTCAGTTATTACTGTACAAAAGGCAACATTATCAGTTGTCTAAAGAAAAATACTATGTATTGGGGCACGTGTTTGTGCATACTCACACTCAGACACACACAGTTCATCACGCCTCAGAGCAAGGACCCCTTCTGTCCACTTCTGAGCGCCGTCCCAGGGAAGTGGTCCAGGGTGTTGGCTGCAGAGTGAGATGCACAGAGACAAGTTTCTTGCTGTCTCGTTTGGGCGAGTAAAACCTGGAATCAACCTGCAGGGCTCATGGAAGGAGCCCAGCTGGATGAATTTCCACATCACTACAGATAGTGGTTATTAAAACTTTTGGGGAGCTTAATGTTAAATTTAAGGTTATGGTAATTTTTCCCAGTTTCCTAAATTTTCTGTATTTAAATTTCTATTACTTTCATAATGAAAGAAAAGAATCACAAAATATATTTATTCTGTTCTTAAATATTTTTAAGAAAATAGTAAGGATTGCTTCCAGAGCAGAGCCAATGAATTTAGGGACCCTAAAACTTGGATTTTTAAAAAGCACATTAATGATTTCAGTACATTTTGGAAGTTTGTTTAACTTGAAATGAACCACACTAAGTTTCTGTTAAAGATTTGTTTAAGAATTAACTTCTAAAGAGGAGCTCTAGAATTTAGAGTATAAAATAAAAAGAAAGTAGCATTCTAAATAATGACTAATAACATTTTAAAAAGAGAATCCCAAAGAAAAATTTCTGCAACATCAATATATTAGAAATTCCAAGAGGACTTTACAAAATAGTTAAGACAAAGTCGAGAAATTTTTAAAAGTTTAAGTTACACAAAGACCTTATCGAAACATTTTAATTTAGTAAATAAGTTGCTAACAAAAGATGCATGATCTACATTTATTTCCCTGTCTTCCTCCCCTCTCCCCTTCCCTTCCCCTTCCCTTTCCCCCTGACTTTCCTCATTTCTGTAAAGAAACTGGTGAAATGTGCATACGATGTACTGTTTTAACCACTCCCGAGGCATAGTCCTGTGGGTGGCATCACGTGTGCCCGCCTGCCCTGCACCCACCACCGCGGTGAGAACTCTCTCGTGGAGTCTGTTTCCATGGGAGACCAGCCGCCCACTCCCATCCCCTGGCACTCGCCATTCCACTTCTGTCTGGGAATGTGGCTGCTTCAGGGACCTCCTGTCACCTTTTCCTTCTTTTCGACCTGGGTGCCATGGAGCATTACCCAAACTCGACCCCTCCCACACATACTGTTCATCCAGCTAGTTCAAGGCTCTGGGGGCCTGCCAATACAAAGGTCAGGGACTTGTCCCAAGCTCCAGTCTAGTTAGCATAAACAAGTCCAGCCTGCACAGGTGACCACAGGAAGGGTTAATGAGTGCTGTTTTAAAACAGGGGTCCCCCGGCCTCCGGACTGCACAGCAGGAGGTGAGCTTGAACATAATGCACCTGAATCATCCCGAAACCATCTCCCCTCCCCAGTCCATGGAAAAATCGTCTTCCGTGAAACTGGTCCCTGGTGCCAACAAGGTTGAGCACCGCTGTTTTAAAGGGCAAATAAGTGTGGTACTTGCAGAGAAAGAGAGACTAGGCTGGAGTAGGCTCCAGTCAGCAAGAGCCATTCCATTCTCTTGGTGGGGGCTTCAGGCATAGGGAAGTTGTGGGGCCCCTGGGTCTCCACTGGGAGTCACGTTTGTTTGAGTTATGTGGTGGTTATTTACTTGCCCCCCCCCCCCTTGGAATAGTGCTAGATTGGGCTCAGTCCCTCCTTTCTCTGGTTTCTGTAGTCCCTTTCTCAGTCCCTCTTGCTGGCCCTGGGCCGCGGTACAGTTGAGTGGTGGGGAACAGAATGAGCTCCCGAGAATTGAGGAGAGTAGTCTGGGTCATGTAGGAGCTTAGAAAACCTGTGAGCAAACCTGGATTTGCACCCTGATCTGTTAAACTCAAGTTGTATAAAATTTCCTGGTCAGGGTGCCCAGTGGCTCTGGTAGTGACTTTTCATTATGCAGTCCCAATTACTAAAAGCTGGAGGGGTTGTAGGCAGATGTGTGCTGTTGGGGTCAGGCGGGAGTCCTCGAGGGGTCGAACCTAGCACCCCCGACTCGGCAGTGTTGGTGCCTGGTTCTCTGTGTGCTGGGAGCCCTTTCAAGGTGACCACATGTGTCCCTCCACTGGTCGTTCCTTTGTCCTCACTGTTCTTAACCCTGCCTCCCCCGTCGAGGTGTTTGGGCTTCCTTTGTGTTTAAGAATATAGTTTAGATACAGGCTCTCTTTAAGAAGGTCAGTAATTCACTGAAGAATGTAACAATGAAATAAGGTGTGTTTAGCTTTTAGACTTGTTTGTGAATACAGGTGGTCACAGCCTAGGGTTTGCAAGGGAAAGACCTGCCTGTTCGCTGAGCAGCTACCGCACGCAGAGGCAGCCCTGTGCGGAGATGCCAGATTCGGTGGAAAACCGAGTAGGTCTGCTCTGTTCTGTACCACTTTGCATAAGGGACTTGGGCCTCCCTGGATTTTGTATCCAAGGGGAGTCCTAGAACCAGTCCCCCACGGATCCCGAAGGAGGATTTTCGTTCTGTTTTGAGTAAATAGAGGGTAGATCAAGAGGAGCAGGAGGCAGGTACAGGAATGGGCCAGGTCTTACTGGGGTACCAGCAAGTGTTGGAGCGGAGCAGTGAAGTGCACAGGCTTGGGAGGTGTTAGGAACTCTCGTAACAGCTAATTTGATGAGCAGGCATGAGATGCCTAGAGGCAGGGAGCCAGTAAGCAAACAGACGTGATAGCTGAAAAATTGGTCTGAAACTAAGTGGTGGCAGGGAATGTGGGAAGTGGGTTTCTCTTCGCAAAAGGACTGGTTAGAGATGCTGTCGTTTCCGCAACCTGTTCTGAGCGTGTAGTTTCACCCCACAGGGATTACAGTGCGTCCCTACCTTAGAGACGGGAGCTTTGTCTCTGTCAGCACTGAGATCCTCATGAACTTCGTTGTTGTCGACAGTAAAGTAGAATGCTCTATCACTTCAAACATTTAATTAATGTTTATTTGCTAATGATTCTAATATCAGTAACATACTTTTCTAAGTGCTTCCCTTGTATGGATTTGTTTAATCCCTCCCAGCAGCCCTAAGGTGCAGTTTCTTCTTTCTGTCATTCCTATTTGCAGGGGTGGGCGTGAGGCTCAGAGAGGTGAAGTCACCCCTAGCTCAGTCCGGTGGTGCCAGGGTTTGAATGCAGGCCACCTGCCCGCATAGCCTGTGTTTTATTCCACCTTCTGAGCAAGAAACGATGTAATGTAGCCACCCTGCTTACCGAAGTTCTGCAAAAGATTGTGAAAGGCTGTTCTTGGTAGTTTATGAAGTAGTCATTTAGTAATTCTTACAGAATCCTAGAATAAGGGAATCTCTACGTTGAAATGTAGGGAACTGTTTGGACCAAAAGTAACCGCACACACACTAGAATTCACTGGTTTTAACGCAGAGATTTTCAATTTCCCTTCCTCCCTCCCTCCCTCCCTCCCTCCCTCCCTCCCCACCCCTCCCCAACCTCTCCCCAGCCCTCCTCAGCCCTCTCTGCCCCTCTCCACCCCCTGCCCCCATCTCTTCGGGTACCTTTGAACAGGGCAGTTATTCTTTGCTACTGATCCATATAGAGTCTAGACTACTGTCTCTAATTTTGTAAACATTTATGTGTTTCAGGCTCATTGCCTGTAAAAATAACTGTATTTGAATGCAGCAAGGCTTCCTATAAATTTCAGCAAAGCAACTTGTGTAAAATTATCTAAATTGAAGTTACGCATTTGTGAAAGTGGAAACTCTTTCCTCAGAGTGGCTCGCCCTTCACTGTGAGAAAGGAGGTGTGACCTCTTTTGTTTTTAGCCATGAAATTGCTGCTTCACTCTTCTTGTTTCTGCAGGAAATGTGTAGATTTTGATCAGTAACACTGCCATCCTGGAGAACTTGAGGGTTTAACTGCAGAACAAAGAAAGAGAGGGATGCGCCCACGTGTTTACCTGCACCTGCTTGGCAAGCGCCTGGAAGGGATCCAAAGGCCAGGCTACTTCTCAGACTTTCCATTTCTTTCTCATGAAGTGTGTTTCGGGGTTTTTCATTTTTTCTGTGGGGGAGAGGTGTGGAGTGGGCAAGAGTGAGCAGAGTGACCGTTCCCTGTTTGCTGTGCTTTCTTGTTTCCTTTTGTTTTTAGTGCAGGTGTCTTAGCGTGGTCAAGGCTTTTCTGTATTCTTATCGTGGAGCCATGTGTATATTATTGGTATTTAAAGACTTGGATAAATTAACATGATTATAAGATAATCGGATAGCTATTTGAGGATTTCGCGATTCCTTTGAGCTCTGATTGTGAAAGAGGTATTGTAGGCCTATTATAAATCCCCTTCCACGTGAATTCTGTGCCTTTGGTCGGTAGGTAGCAGCCAATTAGGACAAATTGTGTAGTGGTTGTGATTTCAGTAGTTAAGGTGAACTAAGTGGAAAAATTGAAAAGGAAGCTTAATAAAGCATTACATTATTTTGTGCTGTGATAACTTTTATAAAGGAGTATAAAATGAAAATGTAATATAAATTTGTTTTGATGCTTTTGAAGAAAGAATTATCAGTCATCAGAAAGCTGTTTTGTATGAACTGTGGCCCATGAACAGCCATATCACAGTGGATGTCGTGGTTCACAGTTTAATTGTGGATGTGTTTTATTTACTTTTGTGAGATATTTATGTGGATGTTATCAGAGGATTTGTCTTTTATTAGAAATGAATTTAATTGCATAAGTGACACCGTAAAATTTATCATCGTCTTTCTCTGCTACCCTCTCTTGATTGATACCTGTGTTGTATTGCAAAAGGTATAGTTAATTTTAGAATTTATGAAAATAAGGAATCCACAGATCCAGGAAGCACAGTGCATTCCAAGTTTACATAAGAAGTGTAAGCCTGGACTTGACTGTAGAACATCAAAGACAAAGAGAAAGTCTTGAAAGCAGCCAGAGAAGAAGGAGAGTATTACTTAATAAAGAAGTAGTTATAATGGTAGCAAATTTCTATAGTTCTGTGGAATCCGGAAGTAGGAAAAATGTCTACGAAGTGAAATTAGAAAAATTATTATAAGTACAATGCAAAAAACTGATAAATGAGAACACCTGGAGAGAAACAAGCGAGGAAGTGTGTCACCGCAAAGCCTGTGGAGTCCCTCATCTGAAGGAGTTTCTGTGATGTCTGATGCAGAGAAAACCAGTTTCCCGGCAGGAGTGTCTGAGGGGCAAGATGGAATAGTAAGCAGAAGGCACACATAAATATAGGAAGAGCCAAACAAGCATGATATAAAATAATAATTGAGTCTAATTTGTAGAATTAAAAGAAAAACAACTGAAATATTATTTGTTGTTCAATAAGAGTAAAGCAAAAGAAGTCTTCTTACCATTCAGAGAGGGGGATTTTGTTTAGTTGGTTATATGGTAAAATTTCAAGGGAAACCACTGAAAACATAAAAAGTGAAAAAAATCACAAAACCATTAATAAAGAGGGAAAAGACAACAGAGATGGGGTCCTACAAAAACAAAATAAGCTGTTCTCAACTAGAGCATCTCAGAGCTTTCAAAATATCATTAGACCTATTCCTGATTATGAAAAATCTGTAAACAGTGAAATCAAGTTTTAATCTTAAGTCTCTTAAATTCTCCCAGTTTGTTTACAGTATTGATCAGCTTAGGAAACCTTTACATCCAGGCTCCTTCCAAATTAATGGATAGTAGAGCCGGTGAGGCTCCGCTGTTCTGTGTGAGAGTCAGGAGTCCTGATGGGATCACTGACATTCGCGGGCGCTCATCTGCGGAGTGGGCATTTTAGATGCAGTAGGAGTCAGGCAGCTTACAGATGATGGTGGTTTTCAGGAATAATTGCCACTGTGAGTGCCGCTTATGTTTTCTATTTGTTCAGTCTCCTTCTGTCCCCTACTGGCATTTTGCTAGTTCTTTTTTCTAAACTTATTTATTATTTATAATGCTCACAGAAGCATTGCAAAAAAAAGGAATTGTTTTGCGTATTTCACACATTAGAACCTAGATGTTGCCCCGTTCAGGGCTCCACAGCTGGCCAGTGATGGAGGCAGAATCAAACCCATGTTTGCTGCTCTTTAAAGTCCCATCCTCTTTCTGAAACAGGTTCCCTCTCAGCTCTCAGACATTCTTTAAAAACTAAACATTAGTGATACTTTCTTTTTGTCGTATTTTGCTCATCTGTGGGTTGTCTGTCTTCCTGAGAGGCAACTCCAGACTTCTGGAGAGGTGTTTAGAGTACCCTCATGTGCGCTTTATGGCAAAGCCGTTGTGCTCAAGCCAGTCTGCGAGATTGCACCAGAGACCTCAAAGCCCCCGCTAGCAGAACCGGCGGCAGCCATACTCCCTGCAAGAGAGAAGTGTGACCCCCGGGGTATCTTTCAATCACCATCACTGAGTTCAGATCTGAAGCAGGTGTGAGCTGCACTTTCACTTCTGTAAATAGAAGAGGGGAGCCTTTGAGCTGCACCACCAGTGCCGTGTGGGACGCTGCTGACGGGTTCTCAGTCCAGGGAACAAAAACACTTTAGGTATGTAGAACACTGAGTTGCTTTACCTGAAGGATACTGTTCATTAGGGTTCTGGTTCTCAAAGATCTGGAATGTGGGGAGGAGGGAGACAGTGGCATCTGGGACACTGAAATTCTGTAACCCAAGTGCACTTATTTGAGGACTACCATGTAAGAGTCCCACAGCCACCGGAGACTCCTGGTTGCTCTTGGAGCTTGTCCCGTGCTCAGAATATTTCTCTCCGCTGCTTTGCACACAAATGCAAAGGCTTAATTTTGTAAAAGCTCCCAGTGATCATTGGTCAGGTGAACCATAAAAAATGAATGTAAAATATTTCATTAATATATTGTTTATATCGATTACATGTTGAAAAGATACTAGGTATAACTGAATTACACAAATATATTATTAATGTTGATTTAACTTCTTTTTTAAACTCAATACGGCTACTAGAAAATTTACAGTGATCTGTGTGGATCACATTTGTGGTTTATGTTTCTTTTGGGTAGTGAAGGTCTGGAACATTTTCCAACCACATGTCTTGACCTCTGTCAGTGGGTCTCTGCCTTGGTTGAAAATTAGCAAGACCTGGGAGCTTTAAAAACTCCTACCCAAGTCGCACTGCAGATCAACGACAGCAGAATCGCTGGAGATGAGATTCAGACATCAGTAAAGTTTATTGTGTGTTTGTTTTTAAGGTTCCTATAAATACATGACCCCTCCCCCCCTTTTAGCTCTTTCAGTTAAATTCAATATTTAATCACCCCTTGCTTTACTTCTCATATTTAACCTGTTTTCCTTGTTACAGTTTAACCTCGTTTCTTCTTTTCGTGCATACTGTGGAGTAAGAATTGATACAGTATTATATTTGAAAGAGGTGAAGTTTCAATTCTAAGAAGTGAAAACTGCGACAGACACTGGGTTTCAATTGATCCTGCATAGAGTAGGTTCCAGGGGAAAGGGTCCCAAGCTGAGCTGGGCCAGAAAGTGGCTATGCAATTTACTTTAGGGCTGGCCTCCGAGAAGTGGGTCCCAAAGTAAAATTTTTGAGAAGTTCAAGTTTTCAAGACGGTGGAAGCGTTTGTGCTGGCGGAGCTGAGTACCAGCACCACCCGGACAGGGTCTGCCCTTTGTCGGCAGCTGGTGGCAATATCTTGATTCCCAGAGGGAGTGGGTCCAGGTTGGAGAACTCCAAACAGGCAGTTGTGGGAGTTCTAGGGTGGCAGGACAGAGCAGATCACGAGGGCCTCGTTCTCAGCAGGTGAGTGGAGCACAGCCCAGAAACAAAGTCACTTACATTGAAGGCACACTTTGGTGGATAGAGAGAGACACTGGTGGCTCACCGGGGGCACCCTGTATAGACATGCTGTTTGTTCCTCCACAGCTGGCTGAGGGTGTGGGCAGGGGCCCTGGGGGGCTGTAACCGAAAGGCTCTTCAGTTATCCCCACGTCCCATCACCTGTAAATGCATCCTTGGCGTTGCAGGCTGTAGGAAGAGGAAAGCACTGACCGAGAGCCAGGAGACCTGAGCTGTAGTCTGGTTTTCTCAAGTACCTGCGTTTGTGGCCTTAAGTCACTTAATCTGCTGGGCTTCCATTTTCCTCATCTGTGAATGAGAAGTACCCTCTTGACCATCCAGTGCTCCTTTCAGGTCTGGGACTATCTCTGCCGACCAGCAGTGAAGAAAACAAATGTGTCCAAGTAACAAGTACGGCAGAGGGCAGGGAAACGCTGTGTTTTTGAGCAGGGATGAAGTTTCTGAATAGCCGTCAGTTATTCTAGCCCTGCCCAAGGCTCCCTGCGACCTTGCAGAGGTGGTCAGTGCCTGCGACCTTAGTCTCGGCTCAAGTTGCTTGTCCTCTGAGATGGCCCATGAGCTGGCAACCCTTTTCCCTAATGCTTAGATCCAGTACTTTCCGAAGTATATTGACTCAGTGTGACTCATTTCACAGGGGGCGGTAGCAGGGCAGGAGTTCAGCATCAGAGCTGTGGCACCCTGAATTGAGGTCTCAGTTGAACCTTGCGATAAAAAATACATGCTAGGAGCACTCTGGCTGCTCTACATCTGCCTCATTGCTGTAAAGGCGTTTACCACATTATGCAACTATCACTGAAGGCAGGATCTGTCAGGAGCCAAGAACTGCAGTGTGAGCCCTGAATCCAACGCTCATGTTAAGTGTCCAAGGAAGGTGTGGGTCGAATGTGCATTGAAGGTGGGGGGTGCTTGCCCACAGCTCCACAGATTTATTTTTTTCTGCACCGACTAGAAACTGATTGCACCGTAGCCAAATTGGATGTCAGCACAGAGGGAAGTCGGTGGCACACCTGAACAGACTAGAAGTGACAAGTGGAAATCAATTAAAGGAGCCAGCCCCATGGGGTGTACTCAGGAAGGCAGACCAGCACTAGAGGAGTCTTTTACTTTTCTAGGTGCCTCAGTTGAGATCGATGCTTTGACTTCGTGCATTGCTGATACGCACGAAAAAGCCTTGGGCATCATGACGTTTGTGATGGCAGCATTGAATATTTGCTGAGTTGTTTGTTTTTAATGGCTCAGTATAGAAACCTGCTTGCTTAGTGGGCAGCCCCCAAAGGACAAGGGTTGGTAAAAGCAGTGTTGTACTTTCCACTTCTGAGTGTCAAGGAGACCAGACGTGACAGCTGTTGAGGGACCGAGACTGAGGTTGGCCCCTCGTAAGCTCTTGCTTGATTAAACCACGCCCAAGTCAGGAGTCTAGCAAGACTGGGAGCCTTGTGTGTCCATTACTAGAAATGCTGGTGATGACATCCGGGGTGAAACTATGTCTGTTAATGTGTCTCCTTTGTTCCTTGCCTCTTTTCCAATCCTGGTCCTCCACAGCCAGTTCTGCGAACTTACTCAATATTCTTTCGCCAAATTCCCTCTGAGGATAAGTTAGCTGAACTTAGTTTCTATTCTTTCTGAGAACTCCGATCAGTGTAGTTAGCAAATTAGCTACTGTGCGTGTCATAAAGTAAGTGCAGGTATGCTGTGGCTCACTGGTGACGTGGGTCCTGCTAAGTGGGTCGGATGGTCTTTCTGTACGCACTGGATTAGAACTTACTTGTAATTACACTGCTGTGGGATGTAAGCATGTTTTTGCATCTTGCCCTCTTAGCCACTGCACCTTGTAGGCTTTGTAGGCATAAAACTTCACAAGAGAATCTCTGAATTTCTCACAGCTGCCTTGTGTGGTACAGTGTGGGATGATGCTATCAGCTCCATTGAGTTAAATGGCTTTTTGATAGAAGGATGATCATCTGAATCCCAAATTTGAGGAAAAGATTGGTTTTTAGTTAAAATAGAGCCTTTAGATGGTATCAAGGGTGGGACAGTTAGGTCTCATTTGTAAACTAAAGACTGATAAGCCAAATGTACACTTCATTTATTCCACAGAATTTATCGATTATGTTCTGTATACTGAATACTGTGCTATCTCTCTGTATTGTGCCAGGAATAAAATTGTAAGAAGCAAACTATGTCATCCTCTATCATCTATGAAATTGCAGGCTCAAGTAGAAAACAAATAATCAGATCGTCATAGTTCAGAATTTTGAGGAGGAGTCGGCCAAACCGACTGAGATAACCAGATCGGGAAGGAAGAGGTGCCGCTCGATACCGTGGCCTAATAGCCGCCATATTGCACACAGTGCCAAGCATGCGGTAGGCACTTGGAAAGTATTTGTGAAATTAGGTTTGAACTGTGCCCCGAAGAAGGAGTTAATGGGAGCCTGAATTAGAGCAGAAATGATGGAGGTTTAGACAAAGGACAGCGGTGTGATTTCTGATTGGAACCATAGAAGGACACATGGACAACTTCCAAAGTTTTGAGCTCAGGCAGATTGATAGTTTGTCATTAACTGAACAAAAAGGGTATAGATGTTGGTTTGAGATCAGCGGAATGATAAGAGAAAATTAGTTCAGCTTTTGACTTGCTAAATTCAAGGTTTTTTGGGGGACATCTTTATGAGACTGTAGTTGAAGAAATCTGGTTAGCCCTGCAGCTCATGTGAAGGAAATGAAGATAAAGATTTCGAATTCATCAAAATATTTTACTTGTGAAGCCATGGAGTGACTGAGATTGCTCAAGAAAAGTGATGAAATGTCTGTGATAGATCCATGAAGAAGATAAGACTTTAAAACTGACATTTCTGGAGCTGATGAGATTTATTCTTACAGGGACCCACCCAGGAAACCCAGTGCCTCACCATCCTGTTCTCCTGATTGAGGGTTTAGCAAGCGTTAACCCTGTTCTGTCAATCTGTCCTTCCTTCACTGTGTTCATTCCTCCTGCCCTCCCACTGCATAATACACCCCACCCCTCTGAAAGAAGGGCCAAGTCGCCATCTGACGCCTGTGAGACAGCGAGGAGGGTCTCGGACCGTCAGAGCCTCTCTGCGGCGGCCGTGAGAGGCTGCCACTGGAGCCGTCTTCCCATGATGGAAGCACTTCCAGAGTGGTCCAGGGAAGGGCTGGAAGAAATGATGCTGGCACTCTAGCTCTCAAAGGACATTTGGCTGATTTAATCTGTGTGCTTGAGCAGTTGTCTGCTGTTTTTGCCTTACTAGAAACATTTCGGTGTGGATGTTTATAGATCCCCTCTTTTAATGCTTTGTACCTGAATTCCCAATCAGCAATCACTGGTGCTCTTTATGCAGTGATGTCTTTAGTTTTTTTAAAAAAAGTCCATCTCAGCATCAAGTTAAACTCATTACCCAATCCCACATAGCCCGCTCCCCCTCCCCCATATCTAGAGCTATCCAGTATGATTGTTGAGCACCTGACCTGGGGCTAGCCCAGACTGAGAGGTGCTGCATCTGTAAAATACACATCAGGCTTTGACAACGTGGCATTCACAAAGTAAAATACCTCATTAATTTTTACATTGAGTACATGCTGAAATAATTATGTTTTGGTATATTGGGTCAGAAAAATATATTACTAATTTTGTCTCTTGATCTTCGACTTTTCTTAACATGGCTCCTAGAAAAGTTTCGATTCCACGTGTGGTGCTGTTACATTTCTGTGGGACGGCATTGCTCTAGACCCCTCCACATCCTGTACGACCCTTCCCCCGTACCCGGACGCGTTGCCCTTACTCGTAGGCTTGTTAGTGATGGACTGTTCTTGTTCCTTATGTCACTGCAGTGTCAAAGCCAATGCTAATTCGGCAACATTTCCAGTGGTCTTTTTTTGAAGCCACCTTTGTTGGTTACAGAGAATTTGGTGAAGGGCAGGTTGGGGAGGTGACATGTTACGGAGCTGCTCAAAAGTAGTGATTGCCGCCCCTAAAACATCTGCTGGAAAACACAGGGCGGTGTTCTCCTTGGTTTGGCTGTAATTTCTATAAACATGATTATTGGGTTTTTATAAACTGTTTTTACTTTTTACCTTGTTCCAAAAGGGATTTAAAGTAACCAGGTTTATAATGTAAGCATGGTCGACCCATGAACAATGTGGGGGTTAGAGGCCCCGGTCCTTGGCCCCCGACACACAGTAAAAAAAATCTGCGTGTAACTGTTCACTGATGTTGTTCCTAAGTATGTGTGGGGGTTGGTTCCAGGCCCCCTTGAATACCAAAATCCGCGGATGCTCAAGCCCCTATATAAAGTGGCTGACTTAGATCAATGCATACAGCTGGCCCTCTGCATCCAGACTCCCATCTGTGGACCTAGTCCAGGTATTTATTGAGAAAATCCATGTTTAAGAGGACTGGGGCAGTTCAGACCCACTTTGTTCACAGGTCAAGTGTAACTGGTTAGCAACTTTGTAGGAATCCGTTAGTAGGAAGATGGCATCTGTTATTTTAGGAAATGAGCGGAGCTAGTCAAAATTCCGGTGAAATAAGAATTCATGTTCTTCTAGATGATTGCTTCTCTTTTTTTGGTCTCTCCCCTGAGACCAGACCTCATTCCTCTGGAAACAAAGCATTCCGTCTGAGAGAGGACAGTTTGTAAGTAAAGAGCACCTCACATCAGCATGCCTCACCTTCTCAAATTGTGCCTTGAAGTCGAAAATAAGCAGCCTGATTATTCTTCACGGTGTAAAGGTCTAGAGCCTAAACATATTTATAAGATGGAGTCTTGCCTTTTCAATGTTCAGAAATAAGTTGTAAGTTTAAAAAATAACTGCTTCCTTTTGATGATAAAGAAAACTCAGCTTTTTAATAATTGCCTGTGTACATATGAGACAGAGGTCAGGTCTCAGCCTTACTTCCTGTTTCCTAGCCTGGAGATCAGAAATGCTGGAGTATGAAATGCCTGGTTTCCAGCATTTCTCTCTCTTTAAAAATTTCTGCTTCATTTAGTACATGCCATATGTAGCATTCTTTCTAGGGGTTTTATAAGTGGGAGAATATACATAAATTCACAGTTGATGGACCTTGCCTTCAGAGATCTGAGAGGAAAATAGGCATGTATATGATTACATCTGAAATAATAAAATTATATCAATACAACCCAGGAGCGTACAAAGTGCAGCACATTCTTTGAAGGGGACCGAAAAAGTGTCCCTGTCAGGGAGCATGGGGGTTTCAAAAGGACAGAATTGTAGGGAAGTGAAGGGCTCCACGTGAATAAAGACCTGGGAAGAAAAAAGGTTCAGCGTAAGTCACCAAAGAGGGTAATTAAAGGAATGAGTCCAGGGAGATGAACTGGCTTGGCAGGTTATAAATAGATTTCCTAGAGTCCCTTATCCCAAGCTAAGGAGTCTGGACCCTCTTGATATTAGTAGAGTGACAATAGAGTCATGCATCTTTTAACAATAGGGATACCTTCTGAGAAATGTGTCTTAGGTGATTTCGTGGTCCTGCAAACACCATAGAGGTCCTTATACAAACCTAAATGGTATAGCCTATTGCTCCTTGGCTACCAGCCTGTACGTTACTGTACTGAATACTGTAGGCAACTGAACACAATGGTATTTGTGTATCTAAACTTAGAAAAGGTACTATAAAAATATGGTATACAAGATAAATATGTGTGCTTGTGCTTACCCTTTGAGGGGGTTGGGGGGAGGGCTGGGGAGGGAGAGTACACATCAGGAGGAGGGAAAGAGGAAGGAAAAGAGGAAAGGAAGAGAAGGGGAGAGAAAGGGAGCAGAGATCTGCAGAGTCCCAGAGAGATAAAGCTTGAGAGGAGAAATAACAAATGGGAGAGGGGGAGGAGAGGGAGCCAGCTTGAGCAGAGAGAAAGGAGGGAGGAACCCGTCTGGGGGAAAGGGACCAAGAGAAACAGTGTGGGGGATGGGGGGAGAGTGAGTTTGAGAGTGTGCATAGGAACCAGTGCGGGGGCAGGCTCCAGAGCCCCTCCCTCCTGGCGTGTGCACAGTGTCAGACCCTCCTCGTCTGTTCCTACCACCCAGAGCTAGCAGTCCGTCCAACAGTTCAGTCAGGGCTAGCCTTTTGTTTCAGCGTCACAAACTTTTTGCTTACAAATCATATGACTGTATCCAAATCTGTGTTTGCTAAACACTGGGGCACTGTGAAAGATAATGGATGGGAAAGAGCGAGGTGTCCAGGAAACCAGTCTCACAGCATTCTGGGTTTTAAAAGTAGAAGAAAGTGAAATAAGCCAGTCAGAAAAAGACAAATACCACATAATTTCAGCCATACGAACAAACTGAACTAATAAGCAAAATAGAGACAGACTCAGAGAGCAGGATGACAGCTAAGGGGGTGGGGGAGGGGACGGTGTGGAGGGATTGAGTAAAAAGGAAAAAGGACTCATGGTCATGGACAACAGTGGTGATTTCAGGGAGGGGGGTATAAAGGTACTAAATGGTAATGGAAAAAATACAATAAATAAAATTTTTAAAAGTAGAGTGAAGGCCCTCAATTGAGACAGTGGTTGCAGGAAAAGATGCTAGGATGGATTTGAAAACTGGCTGTAGACCATGATTGGATGATTATCAAAGCGAACTTTTAGTGCTGTTTAGTTCTCATAGCAACCGTCTGCTGGCATCATCACACTCACTGTGAACATGAAGAGGCTGAGACCCCGAGATGCGAAGAAACCTGCCTCCAGTGCGAGGAGAATTAAATTCAGTCCCCAGTAGTCTTGCCTGAGCCCAAGCTCTTAATTTCTGTTTCTGCCTGGATATGATGGAAAAAGCAATTCCGAAGTCCTAAGATTTCTAGGCTAGTGGCTATTGCTTCCATCAGAGAACAGAGGATCTTGTCCATTACATGTTGGGGCTCGTGAAGGTTCTGTTTTAGGTTCCATTCTTTTTATTTTTTTATTTTTATTTTTATTCCTGAGAGAGGGAGGGAGGGAGGGAGGGAGGGAGAGGAGGGGAGGGGAGAGGAAAGGAGAGGAGAGAGAGAGAGATACAATTGCTTGCTTCCCATACACACCCTGCCTGGGAGGACCAAACCTGCAACCTAGGCATGTGCCCTGACAGGGAATCAAACCCACAACCTTTCTGTTTATGGGATGACACTCCAACCTACTGAGCCACATCAGCCAGGGCCTGTTTTAGGCTCTATTCTCATGTCATTTTGCTCGCTCTTCTATGACAAGCTGTCATCCACTTGCATGAACTCAGCCATCATATAACTGCCCGTGTCTCCATGTGGAACATGAATACCATGTTCACACAGGTACCCTGGCCGGTACTTCCCACGGCCAGCTGGCAAGGCCTCCTTGGTGGTCCCACAAGCAAGTGAAAGCAAACTGTTCTAGACCACTCGGTTTGTTAATGTGAGAACCATGCATCATTAAGTCCACCGACTTGAAAGGGTGTCATCCTGACTGCTCTCACGTGTGTCCATTATCTTGGTAGAACTAGAACCATCTGCAAATCTCATTAGGCCCCTTAAGCAAGCATGGATATATGCTGGAGTGCATGCATGCATACATTACCAGTTAACACAATTTGGAGGGCAAAATGGCGGCAAAAAGCCAAAAAGTAATGGTGAGAAAGGATGAGAGGAGAGAGTAATTTCAGGAGAGAGGGAACGGTGTGCATGTACAGACGGCCCCCAGTTTGCAGTGGTCTCACTTAATACCTTCTTTGTTTTATGACGGTATAAAAGCCCTTTGCATTCAGTGGGAATCATACTTCAGGCTTGAGTTTTGGTTGTTTCTGGGGCTGGAGGTGTGCTCTGTGATACTCATCTGACGCTCGGTAGTGGGCGGCGGCGCCCAGTCAGCGCCCGATCACGAAGGTAAATAACCAGCACAACACCGTGTGTTGTGTTCCCACCGTTCTGGGGGACAGTGTGTCCTGAGCATGTTTGGGGGACGCTGGGAACTGATGAAGGATTGACTTAAAATGCACTCGAATAGTTTTTTATTCTTGCTTTTTAACCTTGTATATAGCATTTTATATATCTTACTCTTCTATACCCTGATACAAGTTCAGCACTTCATAAGGGATATAATTTAAGCAGTAAAAGATAGATGGGCTAATCTTTGTATTGGAAAAATGTTGTATAACCACTTAATCATAAATTGGGACATAAAAATAGGTCTAAATTTGATCTAAAATAAAAGTAATAAGCATCGTTTTATTAACACAAACTTTAAATTTTTAAAATTTAAATTAGGTTGTGTAATGTTTGAATTACTGGAGTATATGCCACCAGGCATGTTTTTCTGTTATTGATATTGTTGGTATTAAAATAATAGGTAGGGTTTAATGAGAAATGATATTATATAAAAAAATGAAACCTGATTTTAGCCATTTCTCAATCAAATTGGGATTCAGAATATTGCATAGTGATTTAAAACTCTATTTTACAATTTCCTGAACGTTGTAACATTTGCCCTCAAAGTGGTGCTAAGGCTAACATTTAGCCGTAGCTGACTGCTGGCTAGCGCTGAGCTGGAACCTTCCCCGCACGCGAGGCCCCCTCCCTGCCCGGCCTGTCGTTGCTTCTGTGCGCTCTGGCTGTCCCCTACTCCTCTTTTCTCCTTGGCCTGCCTGTCAGCGTCTGAGTTAATCATTCATCATCCTAACAGTTTATCTACTTTTATTTGTTGCCAGAGACTGGCTTTGGAGAATATTGAATATTTGAAGGGGGAGATGACCTCTTTCTAGCCACCAGCTTTAATAATACCGTTTTCATTTTTCTATACATTAAAAACAACTACATGTGTTTCTTTTTCATAACCAAGATCTTATGGTTAACAGTTTAGAATCCAGTGATTTGATTTTGGCACTCAATTTGGAAGAAACATAAATGTTTAGGAAGAAAGTATGAAAAAGAATCCTGAAAGGGTGGTGGTAGTGGGAGGGGGGAAATGAATGATTAAGATTAAGCAAGTTCAGAAATTCCCTCGGTGTCTCGAACCTGGGAATCGAGGAGTTTCTGCTCAGAGGAGCCGCGGTGCAGGAGCCGGAGCTGGAGCCGGAGCAGGCAGGACTGCGCGGGCGCGAGATTGTGCAACAAAGCTCTGGCGAGGCTGGCTCCCGGCAGGCAGTGCTCCCCGCCCCCACCCCAGGTTTCCCGGCAGGCCGCCTTTGCCCCGCCCCTCCCCGCCCTCCTCACCCCATGCAGAGGCTGCGTGCGTGGAAGTGGTGGGGGAGAGTCTTTCCTCCCGGCTGCGTACCCGAGTCTCTGTGGCCATTTTCCCTGGGACGGACGACGCCTGGGTCCTTTTTCCGCCCGGGTGGGGGTGCTGGCCGGCTGCTGCGGGGCTTTCTGCAAGCCCATGGAGATGCCAAGTGCCCTGTGAAACGTGGTTTTGTGAAGTTTCTGCTGACACAGCTTAACATTTAAAGGAAGTATCTCGGTGGATTGACGAAGGCAAAGAGCGTTTTCCTGTGCCACTTCTAGCCACAGTTCCACCCGAAATTACTTCATTCGTCCCCTGACCTTGTCTTCCTTTTGGCTTGCAAAATGTGCATGTTTTTTTCTTCCCTACCTCTTAGGTGCCTCTCTCTTTCACCCCTTTAACTCCGCCACCCCAAAAGGAACAGTACCACCCAACTTCTAAGGCTTGATGAGCTGCAACTTACTTTGCATAATTGAAACGAATGCTTGATGGTGGAAAAACACCAAAAGAGCTGGGAGGAAGGACTTGAGGTCTTAGCCGAGCCCAGGTCACCAAACACAGGGCGGGTCCAGCGCCAGTGGGCGGGGGGCGGGGTTGGGCGGCAGGGGCAGGGTGCGAGCCCCCAAATACAGGGCAGTACAGGTGGCAGAGAGTGAAGGGCACGGGTGGGGCGCGGCGGAGCTGAAACCAGTTGACAATAACAGGGCGGGCTGGTGGTGAGGGGCGGTGTCAGAGCTGAGCCCAGGCTTCGAACACTGGGCGGGGACTTGCAGCGGAGGGCGAGGGGCGGGGTTGGCAGCAGGGTGGGCGGAGCCTGAAGTCCAGACCTACAGGAGCTCAGCTGGGTTGGAGGTTGAGAGGCGGGGCTGCCGCCTCCATTGGCTGTTGCTTGGGCTCAGAGTTGCCAGCAGCTGGACACACCCAGGCGGGGGCTGCTTAGACAGGTTTCCGTTTGTGTAATAACTGCTTTTTGGAGCCAAGTACATGATCATCCACTTTCCTTGTGCCGGAAACCAACTCACAGCATTTTTTAAAAGTCTGAGAAAAGTTTAACCTTGTAAAATTTCTTCTCTCCCTGCCTTTGCTTTCCTGTTCTTAATTAAATGCTAAACAGTCTTTTGGGAATACTTTCTGCTTTTCAGCTTTTTTCTGTCTTGAAGACTTGGGTATCCTTGGGTGTTCTCACTGGTGTCCTGTAGTGTTAAGTAGAATGTCGCAATCTAGACACCTTTGATGTTTTCAATTAAGGTAAATGACACAAAACTATAGTAGATTAATTAAGACATGCATTTAATCCAACTATGTAGTAGTAATCAACTATGGCCACTTGGTTTTTAAACTTCTTTTATTCCACTCTGTGGACTGTATAATTTCTAAGATCTGTTCACTTACTGTGTCATTGATACTCCTTATGTAAACAGCTTACTATCTGATACAGGAGTTCTTTTCCCTTTTGTTCAACTCAGTTTCGGCATTCTGGAAATTTAATAAAGAATCTTATATGACAATGTGCTTTTGACTTAGTTTATCAATATTGATTTAGAGGCAGAATCTAAGAAATGAGTGTTTTGAAGTAAATGAGAAATGGCCTTGAATAAAGTCTGAAGATTAACATTCTGTTCATTTTAATGCAAATTAATGTTTGCTGTACAGGTGAGTATATGTAATGTTTACAGCTATGACATGTATACAAACAAGATTATAGGAGGGACATTTCTAACCTTGATTGTTTATGACACCTGCCAGGTCCATTTTATATTAAGTCCATATTTATTTGAGCGTTTTGTTAAAAAGGGTGAGTCATGTACCAGGATATACTGTTATATTTCCCTGC
>VMDR010005099.1:0-54265 GCA_007922815.1 Macrotus californicus | reverse complement strand
GAGGACCACATACACATACCTATCCTCCTTAGGAAAACTTTATTCTTTCTAATCTTTTCCATTTCTAATTCTTTATATTACCATCAATGAAGAAAGAATGTAGAAAAGTAAGAAAGTTTCTTGGCAATATTGAGAGATTTTAGTGACAAGAGAAAAATTAGATGCATCAGTGGGTAAAGTGAAATGTAACAAAATATTTTAAGATTAATTTTTTATGAAGCCATATTAAAAAATCATGTTTTTTGGGCAACAAAAGATTTTTTTTTTGTCTGTTGCAGAACAGAAACCTTTAAAAATATATAAATCATTCTACCAAAGCTTAGGCTGCAGCAAACAGTGATAAATATCTGATAATAAAAAAATTTTTAAAGCAAATGATCTGACCTCATAACAGGACATTCAAGAAACAAAACCTCTATTGTGAACAGACTCTATTGCGGGAGCAGGCTGAGGGAGATTGGCAAAATGCAGTTTAGGCTTAGACTAATTTCACATGCTAATGAGAACTTCCAGATGAAAGCTGCTTCATAATGGGTACTAACCAGTTGGCAGGTTAACAAGATTCAGACCAAACAGAGCAGGAATTAGTCATGTCTGTCATAAGACCATATGGCTAGAAAGAAACGGGGAGAGTGTGATTTAGCCTGTTCTGTAGGTTTTGGGGGGACAATATAGTTAACAGTCCCAGACAAATCAGAATATCACACAGTCTAGCAGCTTCCACACCAGGAAACTGAACAAAGTTCATGTGTAACTTCTTGCAATTCCTTTCAGTGCTGGAAAAATTTTGCGGCCCTCAAAATCGGATGCTAGCATTTGTGTTCCTTCCCTTTCCTTCAGTCTTCAGAATCTGAGAAGAGGTAGCAAAGAAAAGAACACAAGTTTTACAGCCACATCATCAAATATGATAGACCTTAACCACGTCACTATTCCAACTGAAAATTCATTTATATTAACCACATTTCAAGTGCCCAACAGCCACATGTGACTAGTGGCTACCATATTAAACAGCACAGATATAGAACATTTCCACCATCACAGACGGGTCTATTGGACAGCTCTGCTTTAGAGTCAAAGATCCCACTACTAAGAACTTGAGCTTTGCTCAATTTCCCTATCAGCAAAATAGTATCTGTCTCACAGGAATATCAGGAGAATCAATCCAAAGTATTTAAGTGGTCTTTGTAAGCTATAAAACAAATGACTGTTAGCTATTTTGATGATGATGATGATGATGATGACGATGATGACAATGATGAAAATTAATGACTCCTATATAGGAAGTCTTTGGATAACTAGAAATGGTAAGAAATATCAGTCTCCATTCAGAGTGTACACAATCCCAGTCCATGAGATATTCCCTCCAACTGCATGCTCTCCCTTTCTTCTTCAAAGTTTCTCCTTCACTCCATGACTGGGGACAAAGAATTGCTAGACAATGTGTAAGTGAATTCAAGTCCTATTTGAACACTAATTATGCATGGCTACTAAGATTTTTTTAAATACACATCAGACAGAATTCACATTTTGTGCCTAATGTAGTATTTCCCAAGCTACTGTCCCCACCCCCAAGGAGCCTGTGGAAATCTAAGAGTTGGGCAGAGCAGGGGAGATGGGGGGGAAGGGTCAGGGGGGCAGGGAGTGTGGTGTTAGAGTTGTTGCCATTGTTATAAAAGTTGTCCCAAAAGGTTTTCCTACCTAGGCCAAGTGACATATAAAGTATTGTTTCTGTCTGAAATTGTATTAAGTCTAGTAATATTGTTTGGTGTATACAGTTGCCATTTTTGTATGTTAAAAATAACCACTGGCAATTGCATATGGTTCAACCTAATGCTTATCTCAAATTAACCTGTAGCGTATGGCCAAGAGGTCAGGTTTTAGTTGACAGACTGGAGTTCAAATCTTACTCTGCCACTTAATAATTGTGTGTCTCTGAGAAATTAATAGAATAATGGGAAAAACAAAAGCAATTTGCAGATCAAATCTTTCCAAACACTGGACCTATAAGAAAATAAATATTGAAGTGCTTTTGGGCGGCAAAACTCTCGAGAACCACTGATCCAGTCCTCAAGGTAGGGTGTTTAGTTGGCAGCATATCACCCCCTTCAGGCAACATTCACCACATAGAACAGGGGACAGAGTCAAGTAAGCCTTAAAAAACAAAGACTTCTCAGAAAGCCAAAGCCCTTCATAAAAACCCCTTCAGGTTAAACAAAGACAATTGTGCGTGAAAAGTTATACTGATAGAAAAAAAAAAAAAACAGCATTACCTGCAAAGGCCAGAAACAGAAGTAAACAAACAAACATACAAAATAGCTGAACTATCAAGAAACTTGACCTTCTCCATGGACCGACAGCTTTACCTTATTACAAGAGTAGTAGTTGTCTCTACTTGAGAAAGCAGAGACATGTATTGTACCATTAGGGTATTTCTGTGTAGAAGAGAAACCACTGTACGCACAGCTATGGTGCAGACAAAGGGCAGCCCAGTGCTCCCCACTGACAAGGGAGGCCCGGCAACTGCCTCCAGCACCACTTGCTCATCACGGCCACACATGAGACCTGGGAGCAGACACCAGGAACTAGGTCGGCACCAGAGGGGAGGTCCCCAGTTTGCTGAGATCAGGGCAGAGAGAGAACAGTAGCTAAGACACAGAATCCAAACAACCAGAAGGAGAAGTTTGAGAACCAAGGGCTCTGAGAGCAAAAAAGATCAAAACAGACAATCGAATGGGGGCTAGATGGATTTTGAAGAGCGAATTGACATACCTGGATGAGCATGTTTCTGTGCAGACAAGTGGGATCCATTTAAAGTGACCAGAAAGGGATGAACTTCTTTGTCCAGAAAACTTTCCCATATAGGAGCAGCTCAGACCAGCTATAAATTTGACAACATGAGGGAAAGAGCATAGCCCTCAGATTCAGACAGATCTGAGTCATCTGACTTAACAGCAGCTTTGTGCCCAAGCGCATGCATCTGAATCTCTGTGAACATCAGTTTCTTTATCTTTAAGAGGAGTGTAATACCACCTTCACACTGTTGTAGGGAAGACTAGATGAGGCCACTAGTCCTAGAAAGTGTGGGGTCAGTACCTGGTACTTGGTAGATACTCAATAAACATTCGATCATGTCTCTTCTCTATAGTGATGTAGATTTATCTAGATTTATTTTCTCTGTTCCACTTGTACTTAATTCGTTCACTCCCCTTTTATACCTGACAAATGTACATCCCTTCTTAGGAAGCCTGCTCTGTTTATTCTTCCAAAGCAACGTGACTAGCAATCTCCATTTTGAGACTGACTTAAAATGAATATCTGAGCCTTATTTTGGGTCTTAATGCTGACAGTATCCTTTAGCAGAATGTCAACACTAGAAAGATTTCATTGTCAGCTGACAGTGGCAGTGAAAAAGGAATCCTCAAAGAGCAAGAGTAACCTCCCCCACACCTGCCAGCAAACAAAAAGCTCAAGTCTCCCAGCGTGAGCAGCTGCTCTGGCCCCATACCCTCCAGCAGAGCTGTGATGGGTCGCCTCCGCCCCTGGGCTCTGGACTTATCAGAAGCAGACATCTGTGGCAACGTGTCTTCGGGGACCACCCAGAGGGCAGCCAGAGAACCCTGGGGCTCCCCGAGAATTTGCAGAAAGGTCAAGAGTCACTTGCTCCAACAGTTGACTGAAAGCATCTCAGAGAGACCCGCTGGAAAGGTCATCCTGAGATAGTGACAGGGTACAGCTTTGGGGCTGGGAGAAGAGGACAGAATTTCTTTTTTAAGTAGCAAAAAGTACATCTGTTTCTGGCTCAGCTCGGGCTCTCGAGTCTGATTTTTATTTCAATGGCATTTCCTTGGCTTTTCTAGTTCACGCCTAAATCACAAAATGTGGCCATTGTGCACTCCGGGGCCTGCGTATATGTGCCACGAAGCACAACGCTGCAAATGCATTTTCTCACTTCATTAAACATTGCTTTAAAATGGCATCCAAATGTCCGCTCTCCCCATCTCGTCTACAGGGGATCGAGTTACTTTTCCCCACAGTGGGAACAGAAGGAACGCCTAAGTCACAAGCTGTGATGTTTAATATTTTTCAATTTTGCATGTCCACATTTGCAAGCTGAGTCTAGGGTCAGCCTGGCCAGCCATGCCAACATGTGAAAGGGCCCTCATTGTCCTCCTGAGCTGCCACAGGCCTTGCAAATCGCCCATCTCCACCACAGCAGCCCAGCGTGGCCTAAGCCCCGGGGAGCCCTTTGCACTTCACTGGGTGAGGTGCTGACTCCACCTCCCACAGGCAGGCCAGGACGCATCCTGCTGACTTGATGCCACGTAAATTAGAACTCATGTAACCATATGGTTCAAACCTGCAGGTCATATTTTATACACAAATGACTATGACAGGCGGTATTTTTGTGCTGACAAGTTGTATTTCATCCATGCTTACTTAGAATTCCATGCTATCATTAAAAGCTAAGCAATAGAACTTTATCATAGTTTTATGCAAAAGTTTGATTGAATTTCCTTCTTTAAAAGAAGAAATACCCAGCAGCTTTTGCTTTCTCCTTAACTCTTATTATGCGGTGTTTGGTGCCGTGGTGGTTTCAGATGTTTCAACAACAGGAGTTTGAAAGGAACCCTGGCATCCAGACTGACCCACACTGAGTATGCTAAACAGCTATTTTATTTGAGTTCCCAAAAGAGAAAGTACATTATTTTACCAATACCCAGTGCTTTGTAACCTCTGGAGGTTTGAACACAATACCGATTGGCTTGACCTCCTTTGACTTCACTTCCGGTACAGCGGTAAATAAGAGCCCCAGCGCAGTGATCAGTAACCTCTAAGGCCTCTAGGTTGAGAAAGAAAATAGTAATCAGGACGCTAGCTGGATCATTCTACAGCCTCGTTCTTAGGAGACAAACCTTAGAAAAATACCCTCTTGAGTTTACTAGAATTCTAAACTCAGAACCCAGCAAATCCTAGAAACTCTGTGACTATATTAAGATCACAAGAACTAAGGGACTTCAGTACAAATCTTGAACTTCAATTGAAATATGTATATATTTGAATATATGTATTCAAAATAGCTCCTGTAAATATGCCTTCTCTCTTGAGAAAATGTCTTGGACCCCCAACTCATTCTCTGCTTTGCCTTTCCAATCCAAAGTGATCCTATTTTCTGACTCAAAAACTAGGCATGTGGTCTAGGAGAGGATTTTTCTGATTTATGAATGAATTGATAGAAAATATTCTGGCAAAGCTATGAATTATAGTCACGTTTAGTTGCATACTTAACAAATGACTATTCTTGAAAATAATAAAATTTCTTTTAAATAAAGTCTACCCTGAGAATTCTGGGCGCATAGTTGAAAGTCTGAGGGTCATTTCTAGAAGCTCAGAGAGAGCAGGTCACTTCTTTTCAGCCAGGAGGACCTGGGTTTGAATCCTGACTTCACCTCTTATTATTTTTAAGCAAATACATAATGTCTCAATCTCCTCACCCATAAGGTGGAATGCAAAGTACAATGCCTAAGGCACTTTGTCAATTTTCCTTTCTTTATTCTACCTCCAACTGCAAGAACACCCATGCCCCCCAAACCATGAGATCGCCCCGAGAGTAACTGTCTAGGAGTAGGGCAAGTGTGCTGTCACTGCAACTTGACTTTGTCTCCCTCCCAGTCTCCTCCCTCCTGGCACCTTCACCCTTCCAGAGGTGCTTGTCTTTTAAGTCTTCATGGGCAATGGCTCAGGGACCAACTCATCCCAGGTACATTTTAATGAGAGACTCTGCAAAATCTTAAAGCCTTTAAAGATTGAAGGGAATAATTTTCTTTTAATGAGCATGTGTCATTCTATTTTATAAGTAATATCTAATTATTACAAAAAAAATGAAAAATGCATAAAAGTACAAAGCAGAAAAATCACCCATCATCCTGGCACTCAAAGACATGCACCATGTTGAAGGAGGGAATCAAGAGGGTGTGACCGCCTGTTGACCCTTGAGCTGGGCATGGGCAATTGGAGGCTGCTCACCCCCACCCTTGTTCTTGGAATGCAAAGTTCTGCCCACCATCCCTGCAGTGGGAGCTCTTCCAAAGACATTGCCTAGAGGGGGCCAGGTGTTGTTGAGACCATCTGGATGATACATGTGACTCAACCCAGTTAAGACCTCTATGTAAACTTTTAAGATTCTGATGGGCAAGTGCAGAGATCTATCTGCCTTGTGGTTGCCCAAGAACAGAGCCTCCCAAGTTCCTTTTTTTACTAAAACCACCACGTGCCCACCTGGAGTGCTCTGACTCTTTCTCCGATCTCTCCTGGCCTGCCATGTAAGAGGGCCAGGTTATGAATGGGCACACCATTAACATTTTGTTGTATTTTCTTTTAGTCTTCTCTGTAGGCCTATTTATGGTGACCTTTATTTGTGTACGTTTTTAAAAGGGATGATTAATTACATTGATTTTGGTTTTGACTTAGAAGAGAATGCATGCACAACTTTGTATGTTTTTTTTTTTTCATTTAACATAACCCAGGAAACATTTTTCACATTATGATAGACTTCTCGTAGTCTTTTTTGATGGCTGCAAAATAAAGGATACATTTTTAAAGGTATAATTTCCAACTCTATTAGGTGCTGTGGGAGATAAATGTATAAAACCAAAACTAAACCTCTAAAAGGCTGTGGTTTTGGTCTCTTTTCATTCCGTGCAATAACCCTAGAACCTCAACTAATGCCTGGCCCATGATAGGGGCCCTTTAATCAAGAAGAATAAAAATGGGTGAATATGTGAAGTCCTACACATTAGGACCTCCTTGCCTGACCAGCACTGCACCTGGTTTGCTATAAGCTCATTCTTCATGATGATTGACAAGTAACTCACTCTCTCCATGCTTTGCTTTCTTCTGTGATCCGTTGCTAAGACACAAGTAAGAGTAAATACATGATTTACAAAAATAGCAACAGGTTTTTTTTAAGCACCTGTTTTCCATTTAACACCCTCACAGGCATGTTTTGAAACCTACAGGAAAATCTGAGAATGCTTCAAATTGTTTATTAGAGTTTTTCAGAAATTGGGGTTTGGGGGGTAATGCAGGTTACAAGAAAGTGATCTTTATGACTCTCTGATCCCCAAATATCTAAATATGTTAGAAATTTCACAGAAATGAATAAGAAACAGATGCAAAAGTAAATGATAAACAGTACTTTATTCTATTTAGCAAACATCTTTGATGCCCAGGAAAACAAGTCAAGACTTTGCCCTAAAAGTATGTGTGTAAACTGCTGGCCAACGCGGTACCCAGTCGGGTTCTAGGGCCTCATCACCAAGAATGAGAGCAAGACCAATGGTTCTACCCAAGGACCAGAACCTGATTCATGGAGAATTGCAAATAACAACTGAACAGAGCTGAAAGGATACTTTCTGAAAGGTCTATACCTAGGGAAGGGTCCCCAGGAGCAAAAACAGATTTGGCTTCCCTAGGAGCCACCAGGGAACTTACCCTGGCATCACACCAAGTGACTAGCAATGTCATTCCACCCAAGTACTGCTGTACTTCTTTTTGCCCCTCTAAAACCTAAAGGTGTACACTCCTATAAATATTCATAGGTCTATTGTCTGAGCAAAATTCTGCTTTAAAAGACAAACATAATGTGGGCAAGAATGTTAAAATTTAAAAACATTATCAATACCACGGAGCCTTGTTCATTAGGTCCAGCCCTGACAGCCCGAGGGGAAAAGGGAAGGAGAAGAATCATCACATTCTTCTGTGCCAGCCCATGGCTAGACTTCCGAGACAGAGGAAGTTCCCGAGGCCACAGCAAAGGTGGAAAAGAGGTTGAGAGATGGAAGCCCTGAGGGAAAACTAAAGCCAGCGGGGAGATACCATGTGATAACAGGGAGGAGATAGAGAACTTTTTGGACTTTAAAACTTAATCTTTAATTATGTGAAAGGATGTTTATGCAAGAGGATGACCTCTTTCTTCCATCTCTTTTGGGGCAGGTCAAGAGAAAATGGACTTAAGCTGCAGCCGAGTGGGTTTAGGTGAGACAGAAAGAAGGCATTTCCTGAATGTGGAGGTCATTAAAAACTGGAATGAGTTACTAAGGGAGTCTGTGGACACTCTCCCTCTGGGGAACATTTAAAAATAAGATAAATTTTCATCTGTCAAGGAAGGTTTAGAAGTAATCCAACCAGAAGGCCTCTCAAAGCATTTTCCAGCCCTATAACCTGAAGGCCGTATTCCCTCCATTTTATTTCTACAGTTAATGAGATGGATGCCTGAAGCAGAATTCAAGAGTTCAGATACAGTGACTACAGGCTATTGCTTTTTGTTCTAATAAGATATCACTCTGCATGAAAGATGAAAGTCAGAATCCTTCCTGGAAACCACATCAAGAAAAAACATTCACAACTCAAATTAACTGTAGCCCATACACCTTCACTCTCACCCGGGCAAACACGAAATACCCAGCCCTCCTCCAGGCCTTTCTGTTCCCTTAGGTCCACTGAGCTCACCTTTCCAGTTTTTAAGTTTATCTTTCCCAGACAGTCATTCCAAATATTCCGTTTTACAACTAACTAGTCAGTGTCTCCAAACAGCCTTTCGAAACCTAACCAAATATTTTCCCAGCAATTATTTGGCTAACTTTCCATCTTCGATAGACCGAACTGAAAAACAAGCTTCTTTTGAAAAGTTGTCAGGCACATTCCTTTCTTTTCATTTTCTCTTGAGTCTTAATCAAGCCGATCTCTGGATTTCCATGGGCCCTCTGGTAAAATATCCTGACCAGCCCTGTGGGCGCTCCTACAACACTCTTCTAATTTACCAGCTTTGTTTGAGTTCCATGGTTTGCTTTTTGTTGAAATGCTTCAAGTCTCCTTTGTTTCAGGCTAAAGCAGGAATCCCAAAAGGAATCGATAACCAAACCCTCCTCTGTGATCATCAGTACCTCCTCCTCTTCATTCCCAGCCTAAGTTTTTTTTCTTTAGCTTCTCCCACCTCATTCTCACCCCTTCAAGCCAAGACATTTGTCAAAAGTTTCCTGTGAGTTCTCCAACCCCTTTGTCCAGCATAATCTCTCTGAATTCAAGGGTAAAGAAAAAGAATTTGGCTTGAGTAAGAAAAGGGAAAGCTGGACAGGGGCAAGGGGAAAGACTAGGGGCTTCGTAACAGTTACCTCTGAAGCAGAGAGAGAAAAGAACTCCAAGAACTTGTTGGTATATATGGCAGGATTTGGGCCAAAGGAGATAGATAACCTCCTAGAGAGACAGCATGAATTTATTCACCTGTGTGAATTAAAGTAGATCATTTAACTTAACACTATTCATGAGACAATCAAGTGGCTACAACGTTGCTTCTGGTTCTAAATGAAGGTGAGCACATTAGAAGGATTAAAAGAAAAGAAAAATCATTAATTTTACTTCTGTAGAAGCTTACCCAGGGGGCTAAAGCAATCTCAAGGTTCTATGCACTCACACGTAATACATTCTTTACCAGGACTCCCAGTTAGAATAAAATGTACTTGTGCAGTTAAATAGGTAGCTAGGTTTTTAAAATGTGTGCATGAAAAGATATTAAATTAAGCTTATGAATAACATCCTTCAAATAACAAAACATGTCATTAATACTTAACGCACTGAGAGAAGCTGATCAATAGCGATCAGTCTTCTCAGCGATAGTTGATCTCATCAGCCTCTCCAGGTCTGCAACCCCAAGGCCCTACCCAGGTTTCCACGGGAGAGCTAACCACTGCCCCAGTCCTTTCCAGGCCACTCAGAGTTCAACTCTCCTTTCTCAGAGAGAGGGAGAGAGAGGCCACAAAAGATCCTTCAAACTGGTTCTTCCTCTGGGGACCTACACTCTCCTGGACAGAATTTTAACGGAGGACAAACTGCACTGAGGTATTGCATGCTGGGTGGGTAACCCAGCCCTGTTAGCTGGCAGTCCAGTCCTTCAGGAAACAGTCCCTGGACTAACTGCATCTTTGTCCCCTGAAACAACGAGAGATTAACCTGAGCATAATCCTTCCATTTCAACCCACCCTGTCCTTACCCCCATTTGCCCAACCTCCATGCTCACCAGCAGACAAAAATCTTTATTTTCACACATGGTCTGAGCCTTCACCTTAAACCCTTTGCCTTAGGACAGCCACCTGGTTCTGTCTTGGTTTGTTTTCTCCTCTAGATGGGGAGAACCCATGTTCCCCGCTCACAGAAGCACATAGCCCAGAGAGGGGACTCTGCCAAAGCTCAGGGTACGAGGTCCTCAGCTAAAACTCCTGGAGACACACCTGGTTCCACTACAGCAAAACAAATTACCCCTTTGAACAAAAAGCTTCAAAACTTAGAGGGAAGAGAAGATGAAAGCTTCAGATCTCTGTAAATTATATATTACCCATGTCTAGAATGCCCAGAGGGGTCATGAATTCAGAGACCTCAACAAAAACAACAACAAAAAGCCAATATCTGACACCTTATGTTCCTGAAACTCATTACAACTCTGGGAATGAAAGTATAGGAAGAAAAAAAGCAAACAGTGAATACATTATTTAAAGGAGGAAAAGCTTTCATCATCGTGCATTGTTCCTGAGCTTTTCCCAATACTTTCAAAACCGGTGGAAAGAGCAATCCTGTCTCTTAAATTATCCCTTGATTTCAAATTATGTCTTGTCTGGGATTGAGAGGATTCTTCCTGCCTTTATGAGCCGGATTGAAAGCTATGGACTCCTCCAATCATTAACCCTTTCTTCTCTTTCTAAAATGTCATCAGGAAAAGCAATAAGAGGATTCAAATGACATATCAGCTGAAAAAGAGAGGTCTCTCTTTTTAAATCAGCCTCTCAAATTAATAAAAACTCTCGCCTATGTTGAAGCGGGAAAATGTATTGGGGCAAAGGGGCCCCGATACCTGAGCTGTGACTATATACTCTCACACTTTATTCTGAGCACCTTTTTTTCCCACAGCACTTTGCTCCTCGGGACTGCAGGGCATCCCCATTGTGCTCTATTGAACCGAGCTGGTGCTGGACAAATTTTAGGTGTACAGTGACCATGAGGATATAACTCATGAGCTGTGAGCTCCTCCAGATGTCATGCTCACCTCAGTACCCACAGTGTCTCACTCATAGTAAGCACTCAATAAAGTCTGCTCAACTTGATGAGCAAATGAATGAGTAATCACGTCTAAATCACTAAGATCCCCCCGGTATCAATCTTTCCTGAGAATCACTCCTTGTCCATTTTCTTCCCCCTAAGACATTTTAGTAATCAAAGGAAGGCACCATATTCTGAGAGTCTTACACATTCTGTTTCTTATTTCATCTGAGAAGGAATTTACTGAAGAGTCCTCCCCACTGCATGTGGATTGAATTTCCATCTCTTCTCCCCATTTCCACCTTTCTTTTATTTCTGTCTCCATCAGAGCACAGCACTCAATATTCTGCAGAAATAATTTTCTGCTGAATGAGGTTTGGCCATAAGTCAAGGGCAGATTTATTAAGGGCTCTGCACAGCCTGTTCCCCGGCTTACTGTCGACATGACAGTTTAAATCTTTGATCACCCTTACACGTAACCCCTTCAGTGCTGAACAGTCCGGACCTGAGAGGTGAGCAGCCCCTCCTGGCACGTGAGCTGTGCTGAAAATGTTCTGAGCCCCCACAGACAGGACATTGTCACCAGGACCCAGAGTGCCCAGTGCTTCCAGGGATGATCAAGATATCCCCACCCCGGCTCTCTTCTCCCTGCCTCTGCCTCCAGAAGGTCACTTCGTTGTCACCAGTCCCACATCCCATCATCTACTTCCTTAGGGAGGCAGGAAAACGCCACCACATTTTGTCACCCCCATAACTGTTTTATTTAGTGAGTTAGTTGGGAGCTCTGAAAAAGACTGTTGTTGCTTCTCCTTGGTTTTTGATTCTTTTTAAAATGGTTTTACTTGTCTGTGACAGTTTACCAAACCTCGGGCACCACATGAGCCAATCTTTTAAAGACCCTTTAGTCAGCCGGGGGTTGGGGTCACATGGGTGCTATGATGACTACTTTTCCATGGAAAAGTTCGACGTTGCCGCCTATTACATTTAGGCACTTGGCTTACCAACACACATGCATGCATGCGCGCGCACACACACACACACACACACACACACACACACACACACTTTCCCTTCATGAAACAGTGCTGGAAGTGCCACTGAGAATATTAAACTGCTTGCACCACTGTGAAGGCTCCCGAAGGGTTACTCCGTTCATGCTAACAAAAGTCAAAACACTGTGGGTGGCAGCTCGCCCATGTGCACGTTCCCTTGTTTCAGATGACTTGATCCGCCTTTGCCCGGTTAGTTCCTCCCAAACAAACAACTGGCATTGTTATTCCTCCTATAGGGGCAGCACATTGCATGTGTCGAAGTTTTCTCCCCATATACCATCTCATTGGATTCTTGCCATATTTCCCACAAGCGGAAGTTACTGCCCGCCTCTCACACACGAGAAAGACCGAGCTGTCCAAAGTGGCACACTGATGTGGGCAGCACGCTAAGTTTTTATACTTGGATCCTCTACGGAGGCACAATCTCCTTACAAATAACCCCTTAAGAAATCAGCACAATGCTGAATAGGTTCTGGTGATAATTGTTAGTGAAATACCTTTTTATAGTATAAATACAAATTCACACTATATAGGAAGGTATTAAAAAAGACAGAAAAATGACCCAAACCCCTCAGAAATAACCACACTACCATTTGGGTATATCTATTTCCAGGCTTTTTTCTATGAGAGATTATTGTTTTAAGGTCAGATAATGATGATCCATTGTATTCAAATCCTCTCGAAAATCCCCTTAAGTGCATACTAACAGGGAAGAGGAACCAGGCACTGACAACATTGAAATCCTATTGTCAGTGAGAACAGATCAGCCAGTAAGTTTATTTCTTTAAAAAGTAGTCTCATTGAGATAGTCTAGAATTAACCTTAAAAATTTCTCTCTTTTAAATGTTAAAACAGAGGCCCAAGCTCAGCACACTCATTCTGAGTGACACAGGAATGTTTGGAAGCAAAACATAAAATGTAGACTAAAGACATAGAGCTGACCTATAAAAAACGTAAAGGACAGATGACGGAAAGATCTGGTCTGGAGAAATGGTCCCTCAACATTGCCACAGGGAGGAATAGGCTACCCAAACCTCCAGTAAAGGGAGCCCTAACTGCCCTTGGGGAGAAATAAATAGTGGCAGGAATTGGGGGGGTGGGGTGGGGAAGACAGGCAGAGAGAAGAGAAACTAGAAGAACTTTCCAGGAAAGGGGAGAGATTTTCACAAAGAAAAGTAGAAAACCATGTCCAAACAAAACCAACACAACCACTGTAAATCCATTGACCACAGTATCAACCGCAGGGTGTATTTCTCTAAAGTTGCAATTAGTTCTAGAAAAATAGAAGATTCTCAGAAACCAGCCATCAAGGGGCATCATCAGAAAAGAGTTGGCCAGAGAAGGGCTTCGAGAGGTCCTACAATCTTCTGCTTTTGTTTAGATAAACACAGATTGTGCCCACACCCAGTTGTTGCCAGAGACACTTGAAGAGAAATAAGGATACACTTTTCTTTCTATGGAAGATTAACTGTGCATCCACCAACTCGAGCGCTGGTGTGGTCCTCTGCACCTCACAAAGGCTGCTCTGAAGAAGCAAAAGAAAACAATACAGACAGTATACAAAGAGCTGAGGAGGGTGAATTCTGGGGAACTAGCTCAGTGCTGTCAGGAGAAATAAGGAGGCAGCCAAATCCCCAGAAAGTTGGGTGTTTGTGAAAGACTCCAGAGTTTCCTACCTAGGGTGACCCATGTAAGGCAAAGTATTCCTGCTGGGCCCTCATGTTAGCCCTGCAGAAACAGCGTGAGGTCCTGTACTCTCTCCTAAGAAAATTATTTCAGTTTGTCAAGGGGCTACCCTCTTCTCCTGGCAAGCCCTCAGTTCTCGCTAACACCTGTCAGGTGCACAAGGTTATTCACCCAACTCGCTGATGGGATCTTTCCATTATCTGTTCAATGATAATGGAAATGATGAGGGAGCTCTTCCGCACCAAGGAACATATATGTTCCCTCCCTGAACACATCCATTGCCTTCTTAGAGCATTTTACTTACACACAGCAATGTTTTCAGGCAGCCATTTATCTTGGAGTTTATGGAATATCTGACCATATCTGCAAATACTATAAACATTACAAAAAAAAAAAAGCTTTTTGTTCTTTAATGAGCAGTAGCAACAACATAGGAGTGCCATTTCTTAAGTGTTTTCATTTGGAAACATCACAAAATAATTTATGTAATTGCATTTGGTCTCATAAATTCTTATTTATGAAAAGAAGTTGGCGATAAATAATATACTTAAAAAGCCACTTTCTCAACATTTCTCCCAAAACACCTTAAAGGCCACAGTCAGAGGATGACAGCCACCTCGGAACAATGGGGATAACTGACAGGTTCTGTGGATGTGTATTCCCCCCTCTGCCCCAAAGTTTCTGAGTCTTTGGGAGCCTCCAGGGACCATGACTCTGGTTTAATAACTGTGAAATGCTATTGAAGTAGCAATAAAAAATATTCCCCACCACAGAACAATATGATACGACAGGCAGCATTCCTGCCAATCACAGGTCATTCAGGAAAAAGCGACTTGAGCTCCTTTAGCAACGGGAATGCCCCCTTGCAAAATGTGTGTAGGCAAGCATGAGGGGTTGGCAACACCGCAGAGCTCTGCAGCCACATCCCACAGCTTGGATTGTGTGTATTTATATATGCCTAGAAGCAAAACATCTCTCCTGTTTGCAGAAGATAAATCAGGGTTGTGTGCCAGTGACCATGGCCTTTACCACATGCATTTTTACTCTTTCAGTCCATCAGACATACATACATCAGAGCACTTATTCTTTAGGTTCACTAAGGCATTCCCAAGGTTCCCTATAATGCAAAGGAAGGATAACCCAATGATCACTCAAAGGAGGTTAACGACTGTGCTCTCAAAGGGTAATTCTTTTTCTACATGAGATCAGCAGCCAGCCTAATTTAGGCGAATTGCAAGGCTCTGGCTCTGTTTTTGATACACATGTGTGTGGGAGAATTGGTGGGCAAACACCCGGCAGTTGAGATATTTAAAATAAATCATCACAGCAGATGGCTGCACCATGTTGGGAAATCAAAACAAAAAATATGGACAGAAAAAGCATAAAAGTTCATCTCCAATGTCACTGAGTGGGAAAACCCAGTCACTTTGCAGGTTGAAGGCATAGAGAAATTTTTGTTACCCTTGGGCTGTGCCCCATGATTATCCTTCAGCCCCTGCTTGATGTGAACCGAGGATGTGAGGCAGCACAGGTAGGATCTGAGGTGGGTTCTTTCCTGGACAAAAGGTACAGAAGGAAAACACTCTCCTGCAGTCAGGGTGAATAGCCCCAGAGGTAACTGAAAAGGCCTGTTGTGTTCAGTGTTTTCCCTCATCCTTGACTCTTTGGGCACAGTGTGAGAATGACAAAAGGATTCGGTGAGAGAGACTAAAAAAAGGATGAGTTCTAGAAAGTGTAGTGATGAATGCTCCTTTGAATTTGACACTATCTAGGTCCTTCTTAGATTTCACAAGTCACATTCACTGATAAAAATGACATCTTAAAAAAAAAAAAAAAGGAAACTATTCTTTTTACTAGCTTGTGGAGTGAGGCCAACGCGATAGCAATGGTCTCTTAGCAAGTTGTAAGTCCTTCACTGGGCGATGGTCTCCTTAAGAAGAGGGGCCATTAGCTCCCTCACAGCACCCAACCCAAGTCTGCACACAGTAGGTTCTCAATAAATTTTCGACAATGCGGCTCTTTCTCAGTAGCTAAAAGTGCTGTTAGTTTAACCACATAAAACTTCTTCTTTTGCAGGTCAAAAATGGTCAAATGTTGTCAATTTGAAATTGTTAAACCCAATATTTACTAACTATACCTATACTATCAGCTAGTTTATTTATTCCACAAACATTTCCTAAGAGTAATTGTGTGCCCACTACTGTAGGCTGAGCTCCAATTACAAGTGAGGAAAGAGATGTGCAGATTAGCTAAGAGGTTGCCAAAAAGTTTGTTGAAGAATAGTTAAACCTTTTGTATTCATCCCTACACCTTTCCATTGTCACAACCATAGGCAGAAAAGTGGATTTAGTGGCTCATAAACTGGGAAGTTAAAGAGTGGAATTTTTTCAGAGACAGAGACTCAATTAATCGCAATATTTTCTCTCTCTCTACTCCCTCCCTCCATCTCTTTGGTCTCCTTGTCTCTCTTCTATTCTGTGTTGGCTTCATACTCTCACCATAGGCTTCCCCCTATTTTTCCCCGTGTACCCACATACACGCTCTCAAAGAAGGATTTGACTGACCTTACTTAGGCCATGTGCCCAAGCCCTGGCCCAGTCCCTGTGGAGACTCTATCTGGCCAGGCCTCAGTGATAGGCCCACTCCCTCACAAGGGCCAATATTACGTAGTTAATATTTGTGCTCCCCCCCAAATTCATATGTTGAAACCTCGCTCCCAACATGATAGTATGACTAGGTAGGGTCTTTGGAGGGTAATTAGGATTAGATAAGGTTATGAGGGTGGAGCCCTCATGAAGGGGATTAGTGCCCTTATAAGAATCATGAGAGAATGAACAACAATAAAGTAATTAAAAAAAAAATTGTGAGAGAACTTGCTTCCCTTCTCCACTTTCTGCCATGTGAGAATATAAGAAGTCAGCTGTCTGCAACCTGGAAGAGGTCCTTCACCAGAAGCTGACCATGCTGGCCCCCTGATCTTGGACTTTCAGCCTCCAGAACTCTGAGAAATAAATTTTTGTTGTTTATAAGCCAGGCAGTCTGTGGAACTTCATTATAGTAGCTCAATGGACTCAGAGACAGCCAGGGCCTGAGGCTCTATTATTAACAATCCACCAGAACCATCTAGGACAGAGAAGAGGCAATCTCCCAATGGAAAGAAAAGATGGCAGACAAAACCACAGCTGTCCCGGATTGCCTTGCCCATCCATCCCCATGTGCCCACCCTCCTGCCTGAGAACCCCAAAACATTTTATTTGCTGATTTATGAACTATGTCCTCATTATAAAATTGGTATGCAGGAGACCAAAAGACCAAATCACTACTTACTCTAACTTGGACTACCGCACTTTCCCTCACCACGACCAACAGGATGTCCTCACAGCTTGCTTCCTGTTAGGGGCAAGGAGTTACAGGAGTTAGTACACCTGTGTTGTGCCCACTGGATTTGGTCTTCATGGGAGCCACTTGGTTCTCATCTGTATCATCCCTTCGATTATAATGTGGACCCATCAGATCTAGTTGAAGTTCAAAATCAGGTGCCCCTTATTTCACCAAAAAGCAAACAAAGGTGGGAGGGGGCATCAGTGCAAACCCACCTACCAGTGGGGAGAGCTGCATTTCTAAAATGAGGACAAAATTCTAGGCATTTCAGAATTAATTTGGAAAGGACCTAGGTTACCAGAAAATGAAGTTAAAATAGTTTGATTCTACATATTTTGTTGTTTCATGATAATATGCACCCAGAGACTTATTTGTGAAAAGTAAAATAAAGGATTCAGGTTATATATGCATTTGATGAATATTTGTTGAATGAAACTGGATTGAGTGAAGGGCTGCCTGAACTCTCAATTAAATAGGCAAGCATGCCATGACTGTTGGACCTAGCTGTCATCCTGCAAAGAAAGTGGCAACTCTGGCAGCAGTGAGGAAGCAGTGGGCACAGTGCCCTGGCAGAAGTCAGCTGTGGCTGAAGCCGAAGGGTGTGACTGCATCACTTGATGAGATGGCCTGACATCACCCCAGGATGGGCCAAGGGAAGGCGCTTTGGTTTTCGAGAATATCCTCACTGAGCCAGCATGCTCTGCTGCATGCCCTGTTCTGAGGTCTTCTCTAGTTTCAAGACTATTTTCTTAACAGAGGGTACCACTTTAATATCCTGCCATGGCACTGCACAGTGTAGATCAAGAGCAGCCTGGGGGAGAAGCAAGACAGGTTTAATGAGATGTTTCAAGGGTCAAACATCTTGAAAGAATATGGCCCTCCAGAGCCGGGCCCAGCACTTCAGAGACTCCACAGCAAGAATGCACAGGGATCCAGAGAATAAGGTGCTACCCTGTGGCTCCTCAGACATTTTCAGCCACCCCCAGAGAACTCTGAACTCCACTGGGATGAATTCAGCGTTGCCCTAGGGAAATAGCCTCTCCTGCAGGATTAGCTGCTCACAAAGAGTAAAAACCACTCACTCACCAGAAGTTCACTGCTGCCTGCCTTGGGTCATTTTATACACCAAGAGAACAATGATCAGAGGGTGAATGATGGTGCGAGGCAAGGTAGGGTCCTTATTGTTATTGATGCAGAATGCTGTTCCTAATTGGTTGAAACCACCCCTTGAACTATTAATGTAGGCCTCACACAGTGGAACGAAGTAGTATTACTTGTACAGCATTCCCAATGTACCAGACACAGTTTTAAGGGCTTTTCATCTGTGAACACATTTAATTACACAATCATCCAGTGAAGTACCTACTATTATCACTCCTATTTTATAGATGACGATCACACATAGGAAGTGGCAGTACCAGCATTTGAAAGCAGGCAGTTTATCATGAAAGGCCAAACTCTCGGCTGCCATAAACACTGTCCCAAATGGGTTTTTGTCTTTTAAATAAGATAATGCATATAGAACATGTATGGAATGCACTTAGTAATTATTATTGTTATTCTAATAATATAATGCCTAATCAACATGTTACATTATAATTAATAATTTTGATTACTACGATTATAATTTTAACTAATTAATAGTAAAGATGATCTGATTTGACTAAGATCACATAAGAACTAATGACAAAGGAACCAGACCAGCAGGTGGCCAAGGCTCTGTCCCTGTTTCCAAGCCCAAGTCACTGATGTACTGGCTTACAAGCTTGTATCTACTCCCCCTGGCTCTGCCTGGAGAAACGACTGGCTTTTTGATGATCTGGTTTTGAGATCTTCAGATGAAATTCCAAGAGTGTATTTTTGCAGAATTCGCAATAAAGTTGCCATATATTTAAACAGCAAAACTTTTTAAAAGGAATTTTGAACCCAAATCAGTCTCCCTGTGGCTTTCAGTTGCTTAAATATTTTACGGCCAATATGCAAACGTTACATCCGCCCACCACCAAACCACAGGACTGAGTGTATTTGGAACCCAGCGGACAGGAGGTGTTGGTCACATGAGGGCACAAGCAAAGCCGCTCTGAGAGAGTCTGCACTGTCAGCATGCCTTATCAACGGGCTCCTGTCTGCCAACCCCCCCCCCAACCCCCCACCACTACAGCTGTAGGAAGAGGCACAGGACGAATGAAAACCTGTTTGTTCCTAATTGTGCTCTAATTGACTGAATTTGGTGACTGCCAGGGCACCAAGTAGGATTTGGGTTTATTTTTGTTTTTCAGTTTGTGTATTTATTTACTTTTAAATCAGAGCAACTCACTGAGTGCCACCTACAGAGAATTTAGAGGCATGAGGTTCTTCATCTAAAGATTTTTTTTTCCCCATTTGAGTAGACGTTGCCATTTTAAGAAGCATTTCTGTCAGCTGAAAGGAAGACTCCGCTTGCACGTTGTTGTGTAGCCATTAATGTGAAAAACAGAGGCCCCAGCGTCTACTTCCAGTTCCAGGCGTAGAGAAAAACACTGTTTCCCTGGGTGAGAAAGGCCCTGTGTTCCCAGCAGCGCCCTAGACCCGCGGTGTTTGTTTTAGGCTGAGCGAGGGGAAGGCGGCAGAAAGTGAGCCGAGACGCGGCTTTTTCTCTAAGCGTGGCAGATCATTAATAATCAGTGAGGGATGGACGCAGGAAGCCTCAGAGCACATAGTTCTAGGGCCGAAGTGGAAGACTTCATTAATATTCCAGAGGCATATCGTTCCCATGAAGTCTCCTATGGGCCTAAAATGTGCCCCAGAGTTACGTGGAAACAACTGGGGGGCGGGCAGCGGGAGGCTGTAAGATCGCTCCCAGCCGTTATCAGTGAAGGAAAAGGGGGGTTCTCTGCCCCAGCGCAGAAATAAGCTGTTTTGCTTTGCTGTTGTTAGCAGTTCAGGTTTGGCCTATTTTGACTCTCTAATCTCGTAGATGGTGGCAAAATGCTGAAAATCCATTTCTTTGGAAAGTGTTTAGCTTTAGTTACGTAGGGTGTGCCATATTTATTTTAACCATGTTTAGAACTACTTCAGCTTGACAGAGTTTATCAGCCCATGCCAGCAGCCTTTCAAACTTCAGTTTAGTCTGACTCAAATGTGCTTATCCCTGGAGGCCCGAGCACAGGGATAGAAGAAAACACGGTGTCTCCACGTTGGCTAGCGAAGGATCGAAGGAAAGAAGGGGGCGTGGTTCGCATCGCCGAGTGGACCAATCAGTGTACGTAACACTAAGTATCCCGGATGGTCCCAGGAAGGGCCAGGAGATAGACACCCCAAAACTTAGAGTGAGAATGGGGTAAACAGAGGAGACAGAATTTTGGCTACATCTGCCTATCTTGGGGGAGGTGAAAGGTAGCACATCAAGAAAAGAAACTGGGTTCAGGGGAGAAACTTCTTTTGTTTTATGACAGTCTCCCCAGGAGAGGAAAGCAGGCAGGCGATAAACAACGTGCCCAAGTTTACCCTGAGCCAAAACAACCCTCAGAGTTGACACACTGTCTTGTCCTTTCCTGCCCACCCCCTGGCCCTGAGTGGTAGGTGGCTCTCCTACTCGAACACCCAGGACCTCAGGCCTGGGTAAAAATATCTGCTTTGGCGATTTGTAGCACTCTGATAAGAACAAGCCCTGTTTGTTTCAACATCAATGTCTCCACTCCCTCCACCCCATTTCCATTCTGCCCTCATCCTGCCCCACTTTTTTCTCTTTTTGAAAGCCCCTAAAGGAATTGTCACCGAAACATAAGGAATAGATCGTAAGCATTGTCTAACGGTGGACATTTTTTTTCTACGTAAAGCTCCAAATCCATAGTGAACAAAAGCAACTGTTCAGAACCCTCAAAAAAAATTGCCCAGCAATTTTAAGTTAATGGGCAAGATTAATGGATTGTCATATAACGTGAAGGGAAAGTATTAGAAAAAAACGAAAGTGGCTCCACGAAATTGTTTTGGAATTGGAGTCTACCTGAAGGCCCTTCAGCCAGAGGATTACTGTCTGCAGCGCTTGAAGCTAAGCGGTGTATTAATTTGAAAGCCATGCCTTGTACCGATACCCAGCACTTAGTGGTTGGTTTTATGTTAAAAATGCTTAGTATGAAACCTGTGCTGAAAGTTTGCCCAAACATCTCATAGTTGATTGCAAACCCGAGTGCCTGGGGGCTCTGAGCCCACACCTCAAGAATGTTGGTGATTGGGTGACATTTTGGCTCCACACCTGGATTTGTCAAGGCCTCTTAACGGCTGCTGGGAATGTGCCCTGCCTGGGGCCCACGGTTCTCCCCCCATCACCCCTCTGACAGATTAAAACACAACAGGGTCTGTTGCCTGACTGACACATTCCTCTCCTGTCTGCTTCTGAAAGGACTTTATTTAACAGTCCTGGAGTCGGGCTTTTGACTGACAGATTGTGAAGGGTAAAAGTCATTCAGTTCCATTAAGCTCTGTAACTGCTCTGGAACAAAACACCTTTAAAAAAAGTGTTGGTGGGGGGAGGGGAAAATAGAGCTGTGGAGAGTGGGGGCATGAGCTTTAGGGAGAAAAAAAGGGGATTCTTTTCAGGTTCAAAAACAATCCTTCTCTTTGCCTTCTGTCTATCAATTAGGGCGGCATTCCCAGAGGGAATACAGGCCTGGCCTCATTGGTGTCATTCAGCTGCCAATCTCCTGACAGGGACACCAAAGGGCCTCATGTAGTGCTGCGGAAACTGTCTGTCAGGCCATCAGCAGCTGCTATGACGACATCACCTCTGTTTTTCCAGGACTATTATAGAGAAAGGGGGGTGCGGGGGGGCTCACCCAACAGAGTCTGAGAGTCTCGGCTCCGAATCTCTTCATATTTTCCTTTTTACAACCTTCCACATCTCCACAATCCCTGTGTGGATTTGTTCACAAAAACAACCCCAGATTTCCTTGACTGGCCTGGCCATGGGGTAAATAGTAACTCACCAGCCAAGGACACGGGCCTGGGTGTTAGAAGGGGGTTCTGTTTCTGGGGAAATTGAAGTCCTGACTGAATACATTCAATGCCTCTGGTTCACACGAGTCCAAGGAAACACCATTTGTGGTGAGAGGTGGCTCAACGGGCCGAAAGGCCTGCACAGGCAGAGCTGTGTGAAAAGCAATGTGGCCTCGCAGACAGCTTCCTGCCAAGCCCTAACCTTGTTTGGGTTCTTGTGGGTTTCATTCCCCCCTGAGTTTTGCTTGGAGCCTGAAGACTCAAATGGAGCTCTAAACTCTAAGCCAAACTCAGCACCAAGCAACCACTTCCCACTTCTCTGTTTTTCTGCCGCACTCTGCTTTCCCCAAGGCCAGACTCACACAAGCTAAGCTGGGTTTGTCCCAAAGCCTCCTTGGCCTCAGCTGATCACGTTGAAGACCCAAGAATCCAAAGGAGGGGTACGTTCACCTGAGCTTCCTGGCTTGGCTGGGAAAAATTTCCCTATACCTTTCTGCCCTCTCCTCTCTGGATTCTGCCTGAGATGTGGGAGATAAATCAGAGCCCGCGTGGCAACCTGCGAAGATCTGTGGTTGTCTTTCCGTGCTCCGTGATGTCTGTGTTTGTGATTGCTGGCGTTTCCCCGGTAGTCTTTTCATATTACAGGGAGCTCCTTCCAAATGGTAATGATGATAGCACTTTGTACCAAACTGAGCGCTGGAGAGCATGGTTGCCAAGCCCCACGGCGGGCAATCGTGTTGCAACACTTCACGCTAGGGAGAGAATTATAGGGCTTCACACGTTCCGCAGGAACCATACGAAATGTTTAGCCAAATCCTGCAAGAACATGCTGCACATATCTGCATGCAGCCAGGGCTGTGATGTCTCTCTCTTTCCTATCACTTCTTCCTCCCTTCATTCTGCAAGCTCTGCTGGGGTCCTCCACTGCCCAAGCATAAACTCCATCTGGGGTGGCTGCGACGTGCCAGAGCAATGCACTGGTCTCAGGCACCCAGATGCTGGGTCTAGGACACATACCACCTACATGAAGACAATGCCTGGGGAAACGCAGAATTAACCAGATTTTGGCACTGAGGATATTTGTAGAGGAGCAAATGGACAGGATAATTACAGAGAAGTTAACTTGATTGTCATCTTCCTGCTCTACAGCCTCAGGAAGACACGCTCGGGAGCCAGCTCTTTGCCATCTGCATCAACAGAAACTGCAGCAGTCATGGAAGGCACTAATAGTTTACTAATGAATGAACATTTCCAAATTGCTTTGCAGGTCCTTGGCTATGATTACTGCACATTTTCATTGCTGAAGCACAGAGGAAACTGACCCAAGGGACTAGGTGGGCGGGCAAGGGATCCACTCACAAAGAGCTCTAACATCCTGGGGGCACCAAAAAGGGACTTCAGTTACTGGATCAAAAGATGTGGGAACATTTCGCTCAGGATGGATTACCTTGCAAATGCCAGATGAGCAAATGCTTGGAGCTCCTGGATGCTGAATGGTGACACGGATTGCCATCCTAGGGTTCCACATCACCGTCCAATGTCCTGTGGTGTAGTATCTTCTTTGAGTTGTTTATTCTCATAATATTTCCTCATGACTGGTTGTGGATAACCTTAAACCAAAACCTTGTACAGTTTAAGTTCCAAGGAATAGTGACTACTATTTAGTCTTTATATATTTTAGATAATTCACTCTTGCTTAGGTGAGTGTATTCTCCCACTGTGAATTAGCCTACTCCTCATATAAACATAAAAGAGCAATAAAATCCATCATAAACATCACTCTTCCGTCTTTCATTTTCACTCCCATGCAAATCATGAGGCTTGGTAAGAGACACTTGACATAAAATACGTGAAGTCTTCCCCACCTCCCAACACAGGAAAATTGTGAGCCAGAAATATAAATGCATAGCGTGTCACCTTGTGCTGATGGGAGCATCCTTTAGTCTATTTCTAGAAAGGGATAGGAAATAGGGACTTGAAAGACCACTTATAATCCTCACTGAGACAAATCCTATGAGAATGGTTCCAACATGTTCCTTGAAATATTATAAAGTTCTAAAGTATCACATATACTCATATTCAAAGATATATGAAACTTTATTGTTATTAAAATCATCTACTATTTCTTATCACACATGCAGCTTTCCTGATAAAATAGAAATAAGTTTGAAGAAATTGGGATACAGAAAGTGCAGAATAACCAAAAATAATTGATTGGGATAAAAAAACAATTTATCAGCCTTAAATAACAAAATTACATATGAGAAGTATATTTTTGGCACTTCGCAGAAGCATTTTGCAAAAGCTTATTTGAAAAGATGAATGGAACTGATCTATTAAAATTACAGAGACAGCTGTCAGATCCCGAAATGGTAATGAGGCTAAATTTTTCCAAGTTAAGACCTTGATCCTCAGCAATGATCTTAGACTAGACTTTAAAGATACAGGCACATTAATCTTTGCTTTACTTTCATAGACTGCATGACTTTACTAGAATAATACCATGACTTTACTAGAATAATCATTATGTAGGAGAAAGGTGGCTTTTGAAAAAGGAACTTAGCTAAGAAAAGTCAATCTAAGATAAAATTAATAGCAGTGGACAATAAATTTAATTCAAATATTTTGGATTTATCTTATTTCTTTTATACAACTGACTGGCTTAAAAAATATGGTGCCCTTTAACTGTAAAACACTTGTTCTTAAATATAGAATGAGAAGGAATGCCAGGAAATCATTAATGGAGAGAACAAAGGAAAAGGTGAGAAAGAAAGATGACTAAGCTTGCTGCTAAGGTGGACAACGATTCACCTCTGAAATGCCCATGCGTCAGCTGGGTTACGAAAACCATGAAGCCCCAAAGGGCAATCAAAGCAGCAAAACACAAGCCAGCCACAGATGACTTTTCTCAATATGTTCACGTTTAATTAATGCTTACACTAAGCAATGAGGAAAAGTTTGATCTTGTTCCAAAATGAAATTGGGTATCATGGCACTCCATTGCATGAAGGATTTGTTTGATGATTATATCAAACAAATTCTGTCTCATAATCTTTCTAAGTTTTAACCTTTATTGCCTTTTATGCATTTAGAAACTGGAGCAGTGTGTACTAAAATGCTGTTTCACCTCCTGTGACAAAGCAAATTTTCACGAAGCCCAGTGTCTTCGGCCACCCTGGAATAGCATGCTTTTCATTGGAACCAAAAGCCTAGCATGGTTTGTATGTTGAAAATGAATGTATTTTGTTGAATTTCATGGTATTTTTATTATAATTTTAAAGGGAGTGGAAATCAAAGAATCTTTGGCAGAAGATCTTTGTTTTAAGATGTTGTTCCAAGGTCGAAAACTCAGTTTTCTTGACCTTCACCATTTGTTTCTCTGTCTGATGGTGTTGACAAGTTCACAGTGCCAAATGGCCAGTTCTTATTCCGTTCTGGAACCTCCTTATCTTTCCTGGGAATAGGGAGCTGTTTGAAATCTCTAAGTTCCTTCTGAGGCTCTGGAGGTGAAAGAATCAAAAGAGAAGAATCTGGCTCATGTTGGCTTTTATTTGTTCTATATACTTGACCAGAATAAATGCCCAATTTTCCATAAGAATCAATCAACACCTGACCTATTTCCTAGTCATTGCATAGGTGATTATGTAGACATGGAGCTCAACCAAACGGTCAACAAGAGAATGATCTAAGCCATAACAAAATCATGATGCTAAAGGATGTCACTCCTATTCTTTCTAACAGTCACTCACACCAAGGACACCATGGCTAAGACACGGTCCCTTCTCTAATTCCCAACTACATGACATGGGTAGTGTTTCATATCAGTCTTACTGTGACAGAATATGCCATGTGGGCTTTCTTTGAGCTCCTGGTAAAGATCTTCCATGAAGCCTTGGTTTTTCTCCCCATTTCATCCACGACCCAAGCCACTGGGAAAGTCAAAATCCAAACTGGACCCCACCAAGACCCTAAAACACCAAGCAAATTGCAACATTTCTTCAGTTCTTTTAGGTGTATGTTTCATGAAAACAGTTTTTGCTACTTTAAATACTTGTAATGTTTATATAATTGGCTCCTTTTCTAGAACAGTTACCACTCATGTAGTTTTAAATAGGTGTCAGAAAACACTATGGCGCTCTTAATACGTGTTTGACATTTACAATTCGGGCTGCTAATGTGCAGAAGTGGCTTTCACGCTAGATGGATGCATTGCCTTTTCTAGATGAATGTCCACCATGGTAACTGGCAATAGTAACATGAGGAAGCAACTGCATTTTGAGCATCAGTTTATCAATGGTGCTTTAAAAGTACCTGAAAGAGGGTAGAATCCCCCATATAACACCATAATTAATTTAATACCTTTCTATATAAAATGGGGCAATTCCAGCTCCCACCCTTGAACCCCCCCTACCCACCAATTATCAACCACCACACAGGTAAAAGCCCAGAAATGATAACGTTTTCCTTTTAGGTTTGGATTGAAACTTATCCCATCACCAGAATTTTCTTTGTAATAGGTTCCTCTTTATTATTGGTTTTCTGCATTTGAGTATAATTTCAATTCTTAAAAAAAAACTCATTCTAAACAAACATAAAACAATGACAAGGAGTCATTTTGAAATCAATATGAAACCAGAGCACATAATATCCACTTACTAATTAACCTTACCTTCAGCTTTATAGTATGCCTCTGGGCAATTCTGAAATGTTTTATTTATAATTACGACATTTCCCCTCCTGTCAGAAGTCTATTATCTTTACTGGAACTTTATTTTCATCTCCATTAGTTAAAACGAAAGGAATTTGGCCCATAATGCAAAATATTTTAAGAAATAGAATCAACTGCTTAAAAACATATACCCACCACCAGTAGCACTTATAACAACATAATGACAAGATTCGGGTAACATGTCTTTGGCTGTTTGCAGAGGCCCAATGTGAAGTGGAGACACTGAGCTCAATTATGCAGCTATTTTAGGTTTGGTTGCCCAGCTTGAATGATGGGGATAATTGTCCCAATTATTCTCTGCCTTTGTGTGTGCAGATCCAGACTTAAATTGTGATTGGGTGCAGAGCATTTAAAGGGAAGACAGGAAACCTGGATGCTGTGTTTAAGTGGGTCAATGATTAAGCCTGTAACGTTGAACAAGCCTCATCCACTGTGTGTCTCAGTTTATCCATCTCACAAATAGGAAAAAAAAATAGAAACCTCATTTTATTAGAGCCAATCAAGATTATTGAACTTTGTCCTGACTAGTACGGCTCAGTGGATTGAGCGTTGGCCTGTGAACTGAAAGGCTACCAGTTCGATTCTCTCTCAGGGCACACAGCTAGGTTGCAGGCCAGGTCCCCAGTTGGACGCGTATGAGAGCAATCGATATTTCCCTCTCTTTCTCCCTCGTTTCCCCTCTCTCTAAAAATAAATAAAGATTATTGAACTTAAAAACCATTTCAGCAGCTTTAAAAGAAAATGTCAGCTAAAAACAAAATAATGTGTTAGACCAAGGTTCCTAGAAAACAGAGCCTAAAGCAGGAATTAAGTCCAGGTGCTCTCTTTGGGAGGTGCAAGCCCGGGATGATGAAATGAAAGGAAGAAGGAGGCAAGGAAGGGTCAGAGGCGATGCAAAGTGATGTATTAGTGTGTTGGCCATTGCTGCACCGTGGGCCTCAAAGGGTCCACACGAAGAGTACGGAGAAGAAATTTATCCACCCGCTCCTACCTATCTCCTGTTCACCAGTGGTCACCTCCACACTTCCAGATTGCACCATCTGGCCCCTAGAACACAGCCCATGCCTTGCAGGGTGGCATTCCATCAGAGTTGGGATGTGACCAGAAGCCAGAGACATGGGAGCATGACTGGATAACGCCAGGCTGTGGCATGGGGTTGGCCCTCAGAGAGTAAAAGCCACAGCAGGGACAGGACAGAGGGAGCAGGTGAGGGCTGGGAGACAGAGCTGAGAGAATCTGAGGAAGCTCATGAGATGTGTCCAACCCAAATGCATTTAGCCAAATCGGATCCCTGCTACCACTATAGATTTGGTATATTAATAAGTTTCCAAGAGTTACCAAAGTGCCAATCAATTTGCCAAAGCACATGGGCCAAAATCAAGACTACTGACATTTTTCACTTTGAACAGCAAAGTTAGAGTACTTTTGTTTAAATGGAAGGGACACGGAAGACTTTAAACCTTTCCAGAGGCCATTATGTCTCCCGTGGGAGACAACGTGGGCGTGACGGCACTGCATGAGGAACTGGGCCTAGGTCTTCCAATCGCCAGCAAGTCACTCCCATCAGCACACACACGTCGCTACTGTGCCAGTTACGGTCCTAGGAAGCAGGACAGAAGCACAGTCCATGGGCACTGTCTTTCCACTGAAGAGTTCGAGCTCTAGTCAGGGAGTGCAGATGCTATTTTTTTGCAGGCCCAGTTTCCGTTCTTATCCTTCTAATAATGGTGCCCCACATAGTGTTGCAGCACAACCCTCCACCTCGTCTCAGTGCCTGCAGTTCCGGTGTGGCTGTCCCCACACTCGGCTCCACAGGCACATGCCCCTGGCCCAGCCAGCCAGAGCCACGTGATTTGTTCAGAAAATATTCAGAGCCAGTGTGAGCCAATACAGCAGAGAGAAGGGCCTTCATTTTCCCTCTGTGTTTGGAGCTGTGGTAATCTACTTCTAGGACCGCTGCAGCCATTTGTCCCCACCAAGCAAAGCCTGCCTGAGTGACGGAGCCAGCACAGGGGAGGACAGGACTGAGAAATGGAGAGAGGCTAGGTCCCCAAAGCATTGTTAGAGCCCCTGGATCCAGCTGAACTCCTTGGTTACTGAGCCAATAAAGTCCCTTTTTTTTTCTTAAAATAGTTTGAGTTGAGTTCTCCGTTACTTGCAGGGGAAGAGTTTGAACTGATATAGGAAGACAGATAGATGTGTAAGTAATCACAATGCAATGTGATAAATCTTCAAGGGAAGAGAAAAACTAAATGGGAAGCTGTGGGCAGAAAGTATTGCTTCTTTGGGTCTCTCGACTGAACCTGCAGAGATAACCTTTATAGTCCCCCACCGTGACCCATCCTGACATCGTATGGTTCAAGGAAGTGTTGGCTCACAGGGGCCTCATTTCTGGTGTCCAGAACTGCTTCAAGGGCATAAGCATGCTTACAACCATTGTTCACCAGTAAGGCAATATGTTTTTCTCTGCCTCCTTGATGATTCCATCAGATGATTAACATGGTGGGTCACAGTTTGGAAATGCAAACCCATAGCCAATTAATGGAAAAGGAGGTGAGCCTGCCAATTGATAATCACCACACCACCTGAGACACTTCCAAAACTTACCTCATGACATTCCTGGGTCCTTAGGTAAATCCTCAAACTTCAGGCTTAAGAAAATGAATCACATATGTGCCTTTCTCCACGATGCAATCAGCATTGGTCATAGCTGTTCTATGTAAATATGAAAGGCATTTGAATACATGGGATGATGGGTAGCATAGGAGGGGTAATAAGAATCAGAGAAAATTCCAGGAGTTGTCATCATTCTGGCAGTGGACTACGTTCTGGGGTTCTTTTCCTATAGTGTTTACAATAAGGTTATTATAAATAGGCACAGAGTGAATCCAGAAAATAGCTTAGCCTCCTTCCCTCACCATGTAGATCTTTCACCCAGAGACAAGGGGTCCTCCACACACTGGTGTCATCTAGGCAAAGGGGGGCTTCTGCTTCCCCTCTCTCTGCAGGCTCACTGCACATTTCAGATACATTAAAAACAAAAACACATCATCCATTGCTGATGCTGCTGCCACCCCTGCTGCTCTCAGCAGAGATGACTGGCTTCTGGCCACCCACATATCCCATCATTTCAGGGCATTCATCATGTGGTCACTAGACAGTGACGATATTAGCCAGATAACCACACTCAGAACAGAGAGAGCATTCTTTCATGCATTCCCAGTAGTGACCCACCAATGTGGCTGGCTTCCCTGGAGAAATATCACACACTTATTGGTCCTAAAGCTTGTGTTTGTATGTTGGGAGTGGGGGGCAGCCCCTATTAGAAGTCAGGTACTATGTTAGGTGACCTATGTGCATTACCCTATTCTGTTTTCACAACCATCCTCCCACATGAAAATCTCATTATGTCTATTTTGCAAAGAAAGCAAGGCTCAGAGACATTAGTTAACTTGTCCGAGACCACACAGCTAACAGGCAGTGGGACCTGACTTCAAACCTGGAGACTGCATTCTTACCCATTACACTCCACGACCTCCCATAGCTTTGGCTCTTTTTCCAGAGATGATGTAATTCACTCCTACATGCACCCAGTTATTTGGCTTGATAGATTTTCTTCCACCATCCCACTCCCAACTTGTCCTGCTCTCTAAGCCAGAGATAGAAAAGTCATCCGACAAGATAATGTGCTTGGAACTAAGCTAATTGTGTCATTCCCAGAGTGTTGCTGGAAATATACAGCATTCCACTGTGTGCATCATTCAGCAGATACTTCATATAGGGACTCAAGTTCTGAGAGTGTATGAGTTGTGTGTATTTGGATAGATCCAATACATACACACAGAATCCTCTCAAAAAAAGACTTCAAGAGAACATTTCTCCACCTAACCAATATTTATTGATGTTTCTTATGTGACACTGGAAGGATACTAAATGATTAGGTTAATCTTTGCATTTTTGGGACAGACACATAAGCAAGTAATCCAAATAGAGACAAGACAAAGCAAACTCTCTAAAAGTGCTATTAGCCAAATCCTTCTCAGTGGAAGAACTGAGAGCATAAAAAAGTGTTCTGAAGAAAGTAATATTTTAGTTAAGCCTTGAAGACTGAAGAGAATTTTGGCAAGTGTAGAAAGAAAAGAAAAAAATTCCAGGGAACACTGAGGTGTCAAGGTGAAGAAGACAGGTTATCAAAGGGAATAGTTCAACGTGATTGGTAAGAAAGAAGCTATAGAGAAATCTTAGGAGATGCTGGACAGATAGAAAGGGCCAGACCATAAAAGGCCTTTCTAGAAGACCTCTGGTGTTTTTGTCTGTCCACCACCCATACTGCCTTTAGACAGCTGCTCCTCCTCCACTGTCTGTGGTCCCAGTGGGGCTGTCATCGCTGTGTCCGAGCACCCACAGTCGGGGAAGGGGGACGGGCACACATAGCTCAGGAGCAGCTAATCAGAGCCAGCATTAATGACTGGCCCAGGGTGGACACAAGATCCAAGCAGGGTCCTTTGAGGCTTCCCTGGATTCATGGAATGACATCAGAAGAAAGGAATGCCTCTTTCCTCTGAGGCTGGAAAGATCTCAATTTTGGATGTGGGCAGCCGTCTTCCCCATGATCTTGAAAGAGCATGTCTACAGAATGAAACAATGATAATGAGGGACCTGGAGCCAGGAGATGACAAGAGAGAGACAGAGGCCAGAAGGCACTGATTGATCCCCTGGATCCACCTATGTCTGAAGCTCCAGATCTTTCCCTGGACTTCTGAGTTCCATGAGTCATTATCTTGTTTTCGCTTGAGCTGGTTTGAGCTAAGAGTCCTGAGCAGTTAGGTTCTAAGTGTCGTGCTGAGTTTGGACTTATTGATGTAAGACTGGGAAACCTCTAAAATGCCTCTAATCTTAAATGCTTAAGGAGCAGAGTTTTATACCACAGACAGAACAACCACGGAAACATTAAATAACCTTTCTGGGGTCAGGGGCAGTAATCTACAGAACCTTCTAATTCATGCTGAATGAAAGAAGTTAAACCAATATTATAGCTATAATGTCATGTTCTGCTGCCCCATGATCCACACTGAATGATGACATGAGTATGAGCTACAGGTGATTCCTAATATCATTTGCAAAATCTGTACAGTAGATGTCTCACCCCACAGGGTGACAATATCTCAAGAGGAACAGGTGAGTTGTAAGGTCAAGGACTAGGGACTGAAACAGCATTACTATAGCAAACGCGAAGCATCTGGTTACCTCCCTGTCTGCAACCCAAGACGTTTGAAAGAAGAGGTGCTGAAATAGCTGCAGTTGGCAGCGAAACCTAAGAACATAGGTGATCACCCCCACCCTATGTACAAGGGCAGAGATCATGCCTTTTGCTGCAAATAGCTTTGAACTTTCTGCTCACCTCCAGCCCTTGTTCTATCTTGGAGAAAGAAGAAAGCCACTTTGCCCTTAGGCTTAGCCCTAGGGTATCAGGTTACTCCTCATTTTGGCAGGTCCCTATCACAAGATGAAGCCTTAGCAAATAAACAGGAGCTACTCAGGGCTGGGGAAAACATCAAGTGGGTACTTGATCTTCTAGTGCCTCTGGACAACAGAACCTATAAGCCCAGTCCTGTGTGTTCTCTGAACTGGAAGGGTCTACCTCTGGGACAACATCTTACCATGCTGACTTAGCACAGCAATCAGAGGACTGAGGGGGTGGCATTGCCAAATCAAAACAGAAAGCTTCCCAGGCTCCTGGCCTTTGCGCTCTGTGCTCACTCTACTTAGCCTCTGCCAGCTGCTCCTCCTGGGGAGAAGCAGGAGGCCAGCTGGTTGCAATTCAGCATAGGGTGTCTAGCAGCACACATATGCAGGGAGGCGGGGCCAGGAGGAGAGGACAGGGAGACCCCAGGACCCACCATGGCTGTGGCTCAGAAGACTAGAAGTCTCCTGCTTCAATCGCCCCACTGTATTCGACTAATTCTCAGTCATTCATTTTTCACATTTAACAGCTCTGAAATAGGGATGCATCTTGCAATCAATGATGAGTCATACTTAAATATTGGTGGCACTTTTTTCGTTCTTGGGGATAGATGGATGGATGAATGGATGGACGGACGGACGGACAAATGGGCAGACAGGTACATATGTTTGGTATTTGTGCCTCTCACTCTCTCTCTCCCCTCCCTCCTCTCTCTCCTACAGTCTAGCACCTTACCTCACTGAGATAAGTTCTGACACAGAGTTTTTCAAATAATGACTGTGCCATTCTAGCAACCACAAAGATGCCAATATTGTGTTGCTTCTGAGATGCAAGAATATTAAAGATGGAAATACCTGCTGAAACCGTGATTCGCACAAGCCGTCCATTTGTTCATTCATTTGACAAATATTTATTGAGTGCTTCCCATGTGCTAGCACCGTACTTGGTGCTGGAAAAACAGCAGTGAATCAGACATTCTTCATCCATTCATTCAACAAACGCCACATTTGAACACATTCTATGGATAAAGCTCTGTGCAAAGAGCTGTGTAAATCGTGGTTCCTGGCTTCAAAGGATCACAGCCTCGCAGGAAAGAAAATAAACCCCTACTGGCAATATCAATATACATGAAGTCATCGCCTTGTAGGGAGTACATTCACGACTCCAGTCTCAAATAAAGTGTTCCACTCCACACGCCCCGGGGGGAACAAAGGTCTGGGGAGGAAATGAAACCTTTATAACTGTCCAGAGCATGTGGAATTAACAAGTGCTCTTGTAAAAGTCAATGCCAACTGCCGAGCTGCCTATTGGCCAGTTGCCTCCTCAAAGGCATTTATGTTTATTTATTTATTTGTTTATTTATTGGCTAGATTTATCACATTCACAGGCTGTGCCAGTTGGCCTTAGGGTCAAATAAATCTCTCTTAAAACTTTAACATCTTTCTTAAGGATTGTGCGTTCCTGCATGCCCCTGGCAGACCTTTCTAAAGGCTTTACAAGAACAGAATTAAATCCACTTTACAAATAAATACACTGGGAACCATAGAATTTAAATGTACCACAGAAGAAAAATAAATAAAGTCCAGGAAAAACCTGGAGATAGAATTAAAGTACTCTACAGTCCCTTTCAGAATCCTCAAAAATCCTCAAAAAAAAAAAATGGTAGAAGTGGAATTCTGCCTCTCTCCTTCTTGGCACAAGTCCCTCTGTAGAAGGTATTTCCTTCGTGAGGATTTGTCATAAGGTGCAGGAAGACAGCCAAGGATCATAACAAAGTGCGTAAGGGAATGGAATAGAAATACATTTTTAAGAAAGCTGATCTTGTCATTTGGAAATTCAACCAAAGCAGATTCTCTGATCTCCCGAGGCCGAGGGCTGTCCCTGGGAGACAGTTAAACGTGTAGAAAGGAGAGCTGACCCTTTGGGCCTCAGGTTTAGGATGTTATTTTACTGACATACCTAACGTTGTGCCAAATCAGCCCTTCACTCACTCACCAAACGTTTACCCAGCACTACGTACTCAACACGAAATTAGCTCCCATGAAATAGAAGAAGAAGAAAATAAGGTAGGGTTCCTGGTTTTAATGAGTATTTATGCAAATTAAAAATTACAGGATAATAAATCGTACAAAATTTGCTCTCACAGCCTGAGGAGGGTGCTTAATATTAGCAGATGTCTGTTTCGTTGTTGTATTGCCAGTCTAGCATTCTCTCTCTCTTTCTTTTTTTTCTGTGCTTTCTGGGAATGGCAAGATATATTTATTCTATTATAAAACAACTTGATTCTTTTTACTATCTCTTTCAAAGGCATTGACTTATTTTGGCTAACTCGGTTTACTTAGAAAGGCATTGTGATATTTGACATTTAAGACATGCAGGATTTTTGTTCTGGTTATTATAACCTTCAACCATGATTCTGGAGTAACCAGCAGACTCCCAGCCCCCACTGCACTGGATCAGGAGCCTCCTAACTCTACAGTTTCCACCACTACATCAATTAGTAAAGACCAGAAACCACACCTTGAATATCCATGATTCCCTGCCTGCCCCCAACCCAGGAATGATTAGTAGGAGTTCAATAAATATTTAATAGTTTAGACAAGCAGTTGCAAGATCTTGTCATCTCGTAACTCACTTCCCTTCCAAAAACTCTAATGAAAACGTGGCAAGATTTCAATGCAATCGACATCATAAAGGTAACTCGACTTCGTGATTCATTTATATCGTGCATTTAAAAGAAAGTTTTGACAAGAGTTGTGTGTTCTCGGACAAGCCAGTTGGACTCTGAATTGTAATTTCCTCACCTGTAGTGACCTCACAAAATAATTTTGAGGCTCTATTTAGGTAATGTATCTGAAAGTGCTCTATGAACTGTCAAGGACATGATAGACTAGCAATCTAGCAAGGCTGATGCATGTTTTAAATAGGAAAAAAGTTTAAACTTGTTATTCAGTTTTACTGTTTCCCTATTTTTTTCACAACCAAAACTATTAGTATTGGAATTGTATTGTTTGTTTAATAAATAATAGCTTCTATTCACCTACATTTTGGGTTAACTGAGTCTTGGAGGCCTTACCAATTTTATTGTTATTTCCATAAAACTACGCAATCTGTGATCCAAACAACCGATTTAAAAATAAACTTTTAAAACATGTACAAGTCAGGGTTGGGCAGCAAATAGGATTCTGAAATTGATAAGTGAAAAATAACTAAGAAAATAATTCCAATACCAAAATGGCACAGTCTGCCAAAGTAAAAAACCGCATAGTTCACAGACACACCAAACTGGAACAGCGATTTAAGCAATTTTGCAGATTTGGGAATAACAAACTGCACACATTTCTTTCTGATTCTCACACAGAGTCTCGTTAACCAGAATGGCAAATTCCCCACTGGTGAGGGTACAGGCAGAGAGCACCGGAGCAGCCCCCACTGACAGATCCCTGTCAACCCAAGACATGAATGTTTAGCTATGGAATGAGCTTTCTCCAAAAGTACTTGAAGTCTTCTCTCCAAGAAAAACCTAGACAAGAATTATTAAATTTTGTAAAACTCATAGAAGTCCAAATTTAATGGGATCATCTTGTCTACCCAAAATAAATAGTCCTGTTCACTGCCTGCCCCCAGTGACCTTCCAGACTCACCCTTCACCAGTCTACCCCATAAAACCTTAATCACCCCCTGGTAAATGCCCACCAATGCCTGGATGCATGTAGCTTTGCAAGACCTGTTTTTGGACAAGCTATATCGGAGTCCTGGCATGTTCCTTCCATTCCCCCTGTCCCCTCTTCCCCTGCCCATACAGCCTCCTATTAATCTTTCAAGGTGCAAGTTCACCTCCTGTATGAAGCCTTCCTTACATCTTTCAGAGACAATAGTTTCTTTCGCAGTACCTTGGCCATGTCAGGGTAGTGACTACTTATGTTAGCATTTTCTTCTGTTTGCATGCCTACAGACTCTAAGACTTGAGAGCAGAAACCTTGACCTAATCATCCCTGTATCTCCAGCTCTCTGCACGGTGCCTCATACACAGCAGATCCTCAATAAAAATAGCAAACATTTAAGTAGATTGTCCCAGGCACTCTTTTGAATACTTTAACATATAATAACTAAGTTAATATTTATAAAAGTCCCATGACTCTGATAGTTACTTTTCAATATCCCCACTTTACAGGTGAGGAAACTGAGGCTCAAAAAGGTTAAGTAACTTGCTCAAGGTTGCACACCTAGAAATGGCAGAGCTGGGATTTGAACTCAAGAGAGCACACTCCAAGGTCCACGCTCTTACTCACTATGCTGTTCTCACTGCCAATAATTTTACAGAAGACAAAAGTAAAGGGTGAGAAGCTGGCCTGAAATTTGACAGGACTGTTTTTCTTCAGAAGGAAGACTCTATTCCAAGGCAGCCCAGGCATTTCCTTGGGTGCAGTCTGTCTTCAAAACTGCTTCAAACAAAAGGGGTAGAAAAATTCTCATTTTGTGGTTAATTGAATTAGTTCCTCCCACTCAAACATAATGAAATTCAAAGCTCTTTTATTAGTTCTCTTGGGACTCTTTTTAAAAATTCTTCATCTGCTGTATTAGATTAGCCCCACCAAAATGCCCTGTATAAAATAAGGTCAACCTCCTTCGGGGTCTCTCTTTGTTGCTGCTCCTTACACTCGGGCACATGATCACTGTGTTCAGTCTTCCCGTTTCCTTTCAGCCCAGGAAGATATCGGAGTGTCATCTAAACACCAGAATCAAACTGACCCTCCATCAGTGGCTAAGTACTGTGTATTTCTGGATGTGTCATTGAAACCATCACCGAACACAACTCAGGGTGACAGAGGTGGCCTGTTTTAAAGGAAATGGTTTTTGTCCCTGACCAGCACCACCCCATTCACACAGATAGCTTTTGAAAAATTTGACAGTGCCCAAAAAAGTTTTTTGAGGACAACATGGTATCCCCTTTATCAAGCCTGCAAGTCAATATAGGAAGCTTCCGTCCTCTCTTGGACCTGTCTGCACGTCCTCAGTTGGACAGACCATCAAGGAGTGGCATTTCATGACTGCGAATCAGTCTTTCCAAAATCATATTCCTAATGATAGCTGCTGTTTATGGAATGTTCACTCTATGTGCCCAGCGCTGTTCTGAGCACTGTCCATCCAGGGAGGGGACACTGAATGCTGACTCCCAAGGTAGTGTGGTAAAAATACGAACTCACGAACCAGATCATGTGGGTTTGAACCTGGCTCCACCGCCACTTGCTGTGTGACATTGCCCAAGTTACTCCACTTCTCTACCACAGTTTTCTACTCTGGAAAATAGGTTTAATAAAGATGCCTAGACTCATATGGTTGCTGTGAAAGTTGTGTGTGTTAATATATGTAAAGTTCTTAAGTCAATGCCTGGCAGGTGATTTATATTTCTCCCCAACACTTATTTCTCTCTCCCAGTGCCCTAGTTAAAGGAATGGCCCAGCCTCAGCCATTCACCCTCATTTGCCTGAGCTAATGTTCCTCAACATTTTATTTTTCATAAACTAAGTTCATGAAATAGATTTTCTATCACAACCAAATACACACACAAGTACATATAAAATGTATAAGTTTCATGAAACATTATTTACCTTTAGTACATGCAACATGCTCTAGGATTCTCTACTCACTACTGGTCTATTTTGTGGTTTTCAAGATAGCCACAATCCACTATATTTATTTCACCGCTCACCAATAGGTTGCTATAGCTAGTCTGAAAAAGAAGAACTAATCTAAGGTGACCATCATTCACTAAATTCTAACACCACACCTAGGAGGTAGGTACTAACATAAAGCCCATGTGACAGAAAAGGAAAGAGCACAGAGGCTAAGTAGCTTACATAAGGTCACACACAACTTCCAAGCAATTCACATAGGATGTTATGATGATCGTTCTTGGCTCAGAGGCAGGCACTGGCCTAAGTTAGCCCAACTGAAGTGGAAATGGGTGAGGACACGTGGACATTGACATAAACATGAGTGAGTAGGTCTGGGGAGAGCAGCGACTATGGATGGCAGAACAGACTGAGCAGGCTACTGCTTGACAAGATGATTCAATCCTGAAGCTGCTCCACTCCCAGGCTAGTGAATTCCCCGTTCGCGCCAATTTGGGTTGGGTTTTCTGATACTTGCAGACAGAAGTATCTGCCTGTCTTAACTGATATGCTGCCTTGTTTACCCCAACAGTAATTACATGAGGTAACTAATATTGTCACTGTTTTGTAGAAACTGAAACTCAGAAAATTATCAGAGGAGTCCTAGCTAGCAAAATGTGGAGCCAAGATTCAACCAAGGTCTCTCTGAACTTCAAGACACTACACCAAACAGCCCACAGTAGGCAGTGTCGTAAATTGTTATAAAGGACAAAATAAGGGGGGTTGAGATATGCTGTCTTTCTCCAAAGAAAAGCCATCACCATCCTCGCACCCCCTCCACCACCTGAGCACACTGTTTGCACTCGCTCAGATGCTCTAACTCCTTTTCACTTTCTCTCTCAGTCACTTGTGCTCTTGCCTTAGTTTCTGCACTAAACTTGAAGCTCTGAGAGGACAGGGACCATGTGACACTGCATTCCAGCTCTGTGACTGCACATTGAAAGCACACAAGAAACACCCAAGAATCTGTCCTTGCATCTCCCTTGGTCCCATTCAGAAGTAACAGGGAAGGGGGAGAAAATCCTGAAGCATTCAGTGGCAAGTTCTATGTAAATTTCAGCCAACCTGGTTCTGTCTCAGGTTCTTGGCCGGGGCTCCTTGTACTCCTTGTAAGCATCTCTATCAGGCAGGTGAAAAGGCAAAAGCAAGATGGGAGGAATCACTTCAAAAACAGATACAACACTGGCACCGCCTTTGCTGCCAGGACCAGAGTGGCTAAATCTGGCCTCTTTGAGCTTTCAAGTCTGATCTAATCTTCATTCTTAAAGCCAAACTCAAATCCTCTTTGGACTGCAGCCTGGCTCTGAGTTCCTTTCAAATCCCAGGACTGATGGCTTTGCCAGCATCTTCTGAGTTTGCTGGGTAACTCTGGGAGTGGCACTGCGTTCAAGAAGCAAACAGCTTTGACCGTGGCAGTCGCCACCTACAAGCCTTCCGCAGCTTCCTTGACTACTAGATTCGGTGTGAACTCTTGGGAGGCATTGGAAGCATTCCACAATGTGACTTACAGGTTCAGTCTTAACTTATATGTTTCCTCCACCCTTGGCCAACTGGCCTATTCACGGTTGCCTCAAACCTGCCCTGCACTGTCCAGCTGCCTAGTCATGGTCTGGGTCATGTTCAGGCTGGTGTTTTTGCTTTCATGCCTTTGTAGTCGCACTGTCTGCTGTGCTCACATCCTTTCTGGAAGATCCAGCTCCAAGACCACCTCTGTTGTCTTCACCCTTCCCAGGTGTTTGTTCTCCCCATTCTGAACCCTCAAAACATTTAGCTTAACCCTCTCTTAGCATAACTATTGCAATTATTTGAAGACTGTCTTCTATCAACCAGTAAAAATATAATATTCATCATCATTATTATTATTGCTAACATTCGCTGAGGTTTCCAAATGTCAGACACTGTGCTAAGTGCTGTATATATGTTAACTCACTTAACCCTCACTTTATCCTATAGAGGAAGTAAAAATGGACATAATAGTAATTTACCTTATCAGATTATTGTGAACATTAAATAAGGAATACATGAAAAGCTCTTACAACTGGGCTCATTGTAAGTGTTTGATACATGATGGTTAGCACCATAACTGTTACCATTATCGGGTCCATTTTACAGGTGAGGAAACTGAGTCTTAAAGTAGCTACACCACTAGTAAAATATGGAACTTTGTGTCCTCTGTGAATCACTGCCCTGTACAGCACTTTAATATAAGTCCCTGTAGGCTTCACATTAGGTGAGCACACCTTTATACCTGCTCAGACTTCGGCACAGAGCCTTACCCAGAGGCTTACACAGAGCCGTACCCAATCTGATACAGTGAATGACTGCATCTGAAACTATCAGGAATGTCATGATCTCACAGCTGGTTTCCACTGGTGGCAAATTGAATAGGTCATTTTCCTAGTGAGAGAAAAATTTTCATACCCAGTATATGCTTTTCTGAATACAGGCTTGTTTCCTATTCTTTAAGCCTTTGCAATAAAGCACTTTCCTCAAGCTATTAAAAATTCCCTCTTACAATGCAGGATGTAAAAAAAAAATCAGCTATTTTTACCATTTTAATGTGAGCAGAGCTAACGGCCCCAATGCCAAAGCCATCCGCCCTGATTCACGCAACACGAGGTGGAAGGATGTTAACCACATTATCCACGCCCAAGCTTCTCTCTCATTGCCCTCATCTTTGTAGTTGCACCAGGCTGCTCAGGTTTGTTTATGTTGCCATAAATTAAAGGACACGCCTTTTATGTGTTCTGAATCCATTTCACTCAGGATGATAGAGTAAGGGAAACGTGGCTTCCCGTAACCCTCTCAAATGTCCTGGTATAAAATTGCATCGAGGAGCGTGCTTCCCATACCTGAATGGGAGCGTGGCCACCTGAGAGTGACACGCCAAGCACCAGCAGGCCTCCCAGAGCCAGAGGGGGATCGTTTTCACCCAGGCATGGGTTGAAGCTTCTCACCCCAGGTGACAGTGTGCATCTCGGCTAACCATGAAAATCGCTTACATGTGTCTCCTGGTCTCTTAACACTGCCTGATTTGACCACAGTATTTCGATTTGTTTCACCAACATTTGCAAAGTGACCTCTGACTTTATCCAAAGTCCCAGCTAGTCCCCCTTTGCAGAGCCCCGACTCAGAGAACCCGAGTCAACTATAATTGCTGAATCTTGAATATCCAGGGTCCCACCCGTCCTGACTTGGCCCCCTGCCATGTTGAAATCAGATCAGATCCAGGGGTTTTTGCTACATGAGACAAACTGCAGAGATGGAGCTGCCCATCAGGGAGGAGAGGCCAAAGATTAGCATGTAAGGATGAAAAAAGCCCCACCCTGCTTACAGAGCCCTGTGGGGGTTTTTGTTGTTTTTCTTTCTTTCTCCTGTATTTTATTTAACATGGTGACTACAAAAGTAACAGGCATACAACACACATTCACTCCCATCTAATAAAAAGCAACTATTGCGTCATTCCACACCTCGTTTCATTTGACATCTCATCATCTTCACAACAATCTGGTGGCCCTGGTGTTATTATTATCTCTACTTTATAGATAAGAGCACCAAGCCTCAGAACTGTTAAGAGTTATGTGTCTAAGTTTATTCAGCCAATTAATGGCAAAGTCAGGGCTCAAATGACAGCAATGTGATCAAACCAAGACCAGTTTTATCTGAGAGGAAGAGGAAGGCTTTGGCAGTAGCCCTCAACACTAGGCACATGAGAGTCCCCCAGAGATCTTTTAAAAATGATACTCCTCTGCCCCCCCAACCCACAGGCCAAGTGCATCAGAATGGCAGGAGAACAGGGCTCAGGTATGTTTTTTGTATTGCTGAGGCTTCACCAGAGAAACCAAACCAATAAGATGTGTACATATAAAGAGAGAGATTTATTTTAGGAACTGGATCACATAATTATGGAGTCTGGTAAGTCCAATTACCTGCTGGGTGGGTCACCTGGCTGTAGGTACAGTTGTTGGTGTATCCAAGAGGTACAGTCATAGGTTTTCTAAAAAGTAGGTAGAGCAATCTCATTTTGGGTGCAGGTTCCAAATGGTTTCTGGTAAATAGCCAACATTCATTCTATTTACTCTCTTCCCAAGCCCTCTCAAAGCAGAATTCCCTACCTTAGAGGGAAGGCTTAATCTTTAAAACTTGGGAAAAGGCTGAACGAAATGGTTCATTTGCGCCTGACCTATGGCTTGACAAGCGATACTGGAGGCTTATGTTGAGAGCCAATATATCTCACTGAGATGGCAGGAAAATTTGTAACCAGAGCTAGGCAAAGCATTTTCTATATCATTGAATTAAGAAAAGCTGATAATAAATTTGCAAAATTTAAGAGACCTGCCCCCTTGCTTTTTGGCTGAGAAAGTTTGAAAAGATGAAGCATCATGCAGCTGATGCATCAAGAGGCAAGGTACCTGCTTTGTCTGATTTAGCTTTAGGCATCTAAAATTTGGTATTTTTGTGGTGCATTGTTTTAAAAATTTTTTAGATGCATTTTATATGTGTTTAATTGACAATGTCAGGAATAGTTCTGACATTGTTCACCTGTAGAGTTTAAATCAGCAAAATCATTTGCTGGAGCATGAGAGTACAGGGCTATGACCCCTGAGGAATATATGAGTACCTCCTGGAGGCCTCAGCCTACATTCTAAATGGCACACTCCTTCCAGCTGGCCCCCAGGAATACAAGTGCTGCCACTAAGGCCAGGGTCCGTGATAACTACTGAGTGGGCAGAGGTGATCTTTGATCCCTCACCTCTCTGCAGATTTCCTTCTCTTCCAATCCCTGCTCCTGGTTCAGTCTTCTTCTTGCCTACTTCAGCTTTCATCAAAGCTGATCTTGGGTGGACACTCTCAAGAGGCTACTGTTAGTGGCTGCTTGACCTGTTGCCTCTATCCATCATAATGATTTTCTTGCTCTTGTGTCTATCTGCTGGCTAATCTAGGTTGGCCTTGACTGGGATAACCTGGCTCTCTTCACTTATCTCATTTCCCAGCAGGTAGCTCAAATATGTTCTTCTCAGGGCAATAGCAGAGTGCAAGAGCCCAAGTGGGAATATACAAGTACCTTCTCCAGCCTCTGTTTGCATCATATCTGCTAACATCTGATTATCCCAAATAAGTCATATGACTGGGCCCCTTGCAGGGCACTACAAGATTGCAGGACAAGGGCAGTTGGTGTAACCAACTTTTCAATAGCCCTGGTTCCAGTTTGGAACTCTCAGAAACCAGGGCAGCAAAGGACACATGAGAAAGCCCCTGTCATTTGTTCTGGCCCACCCCAAAGTCTGCCTCGTTCAATCATAGCATATCCATCCATATACTCAAACTTTTCTGGGGACTGACTCAAGGCTAAGAGCTTCAAAGGACACAGAAATAAGAAAGAATTGGTTCCTACCCAAAGGGAGCTTAGAATACAATAGGCATGAACCCCCCAAAATGCCAGCATAATGGGGAACTGCAAAAGAATGTAAGCCCATAGCGAATTTTTCAGAAATCTAAGCTGAAATGAAGCAAAAATATAAAAAGAAAGAAAGAACAATGTAGATAGATTTATTTTTAAGGTTAAATTTCTTCAATTTCAAAACCCATTGTTTATTCTAAAAACATGCCCTTCCTACCTTTGAAATTAACATATTAATTTTTGTAAAATTAAAAGAAAATAGTGCTGTTTGCACATTTTTCAATATGTTTACTTAGTAAAATAAAAGTTGTGAATCCAAAATCTATCCTTCCCAATACTCTGGCTTCTCTTCAGAATGCACAAATCTTTCACCTTTTACCAAAATCTATCCTTCCCAAATCCCCGAGTTGTTCCTTTTTTGTTTCTTGTTTTATAATTTTATTTTTTTTGCTTTTACTCCAATAATCTGGGCACCATCATTGGAAAGGGAAGAAAACCCTCCAGCTGGGTCACTCCATGGAGGAGTCACCTGAGAGGGATCTCAAAGGATGGGCTGCATTCCAACTGATGGGAGCAACTGTGATATGGATGGATCCTGGAGAGGGTACAAGGTAAGCCAAAAGGCTAGGGCATTCTATCCACAGCCTAGAATATGCTATATCTGCATACCCTTGAGCAGCCTGGAGTTGCTGGAGGACAGGGCTCCTGAGGAGCAACAGACATCAGCCTGAAGCCTGCCTTCCCATTTTTCCACAGGCCTGGTTTTGGCTTGGGTGCTGTTGGCTCCTAAAGACTCTCCCAGCCACACATTTTGAGGGATTCTCACCTTTGTCTGAATGTTATGTGACAATTTTCTTCTAGGGCTCTTCCTCCTACCAATAGACCTCACTGGGAGCCAGCCTTCCACACCACAACTTCCCACTTGATTCTTCTCCTACAGGAGAGACAAGCTGATAGACTGAGGCCAAAGGGAATTTTTCCTGTCCTGAAATCACAAGCATCCTTCTAGGTTGTCTTATCGTAAGCCACACAGGTAGGTATCCTTGAGGTAAAGATTGCATTGTCACCTCAGAATAATAAGGTAATTATTATTATTATTATTATTATTATTACTAATTCAATATTCATTCATTCTAAATCACAGATAAACAGCTGAGCTCTTTAAACCTAGGTTAGTCTAACCCAAAAGCTGTTGCACTCTTCCATCTCCCCCCCACACCCCGCCACACACACACCCTGTAATGTCCTCCATGCCATAAATGCTACCGAAGAAAGGAAAGTAGGTCCTACCCTACACCCCTGTGACACCTAGCCCAGGAACCTAGGTTGAACCATCACATAGGAAGTGTAGAGCTTGGTGGTTTTCTTTCCAGCTTGAATTTTGAGGTTGGGTTTAGGTGACATCACCTCTGCCCATCTGAAATAAGGCTTTCAAATACTTTGTAGTAGTTTATTCTTCAGAGCACTAAGGCTCAGAGTTACCATCAAGGAGCCACTGTGTGAAGTCCGTGGCATTTAATAGAGTTCAAGGATAGAAAATTCCATTGTCTCCAATCCACATGCACTGCTTCAGGGTCCAAACTTCAGGACCGCAGTGAATTAGATGACATTAGCCAAAAATAACAACTATATTGCATATGTGAAATTGAGTGCTAATGCATGGTAAGATTTTGAACACAAATCCAGGATAAGGTTAACATAATATTCTTTTCTTTAAGTCAACAAAAGAAAGCACTTTCAGTACAAAGACTTCAATTTGCATAACATTTTACACTTCTCAGAATGCTCTCACCTCATTTGATACAAAACCGAGCATTATTACCTCCATCTTACAGATGAAAAAGCCAGTGTTTGGGGAGCATTAACTGAGCAGTTATGTGGCCTGTCAATAATGTATGAGACTAGAAGTCAGGACAAGCATTTTTGTGGCCAAATCTACTCAGATAAACACAAATGAGTTTTGTTGGCTTGTATTGTTTTGTTAGAGTACCCTGATTAACCAACTAAATCACCTGGAATCAGGTGTTTTTCTAAAGGAGCAGTTACCTACAGCAGGTTGTTATAGGTAGGGTCACCCAGTTGACTTAGGTAACCAGTAAAGAGACCTGAGCTCCTGAGCTGCAGAAATGAAAAAGAAATCATGCTCATTCAAACTTATGGATATTCCTCATGATTGTAGAACCTCATGGTCACAAGTGTGCTAAACCCGATCAGATGGGCCCAATGGCAGGAAGAGTCCAGTATCATAATGAGGGACATATTCAAAGCAGCAACTAAGAAGGGTAGAGGCCAGGCATGCTGTTAAACATCCTACAATGCCCAGGAGGGCCCCCCCCCCGCAATAAGAATCATCCAGCCCCAATATCAGGAAAGCCAAGGTGGAGAAGGTCTACAGTAGACAATGGAAAGACACTGGATGCAGCTTTCTGAGCAGGGAAGTGACAAATAGTGTAAGTGCTGATACCCTCATCAACCAGACAGGAAGGTAGCCAGCACAAGACTACCTCACTTTATGCAACAGAGAGATTCCCAAAAAGCTTTTTGGCACTCATTATTTTAAAAATTAAATCCTACTTTAAATGTTCTGGAGTCCTACTAGATAAATCCAGAGGTGAATAATATAAAGTGAAGAGTCCTTTCTCAATGCAAGGATCATTCCTACCCAGCTTCTGTCCTAATAAATGCAGATAGCTGTGCTTTCAAGTCTCTTAACGTGGAGTCACCTGGTTTTCTCTTTCAGACGCAGGACAATGCGGGCTTCCCCCAGAAATGGAAGAAGCCAGATTCCCTGCCTGCCACCCACTGTCTGACCTCAGGGCAGCACCATATTCGGTCACTGATTGGTTCCAGGACCACGGGTTTCTTTTTCTCCATGACTCATCGACTCTTAAACGGAATTATTTCTTCACCCTGTCACTGTGGGATACTTAATCCCAAAATGTATTCAAATCGAGAGATATTTTCCTTGCCCTTACGTTGGGAGCAGAATATGATTCCTTTGAAAACTTCAAAAGTTCATTTTTTTGTTTCTTGATGACGGCTTTCAAGTCTTCAAACAATAAAATAAAGGATTTAATTTTCCTCTGGGTAAAACTTGTTTTTAACCAGTCTTGGGTTTCTTTCCTTTCCTTTAAAACCCCTCAACACATCGAAGTACATTAAATATTTATGAATGTAATTTATGAGCCTTGGTTGTTTACCTCTTGCCAAAACTAAAAGTATGTCTGTGTGTGGCCTGAAAAATCCCAACTGTGACAAAACCAAAACAGAGAAATGAGCAGCTACTTCATGTTTTAAAAGGGGTGGGCGGGGGGGATAAAATAGGTCACACTTCGACAAAATCCAAAAGTTACTCATTCAACATAGTATTCTGAGTGCACAAAGGAAAATATATAAACTATCTTCTCCAGGGACCCATCCTGTTTGTCCTAGCTCAGGTGGTCATCGGTAAACATTTATTGAGAGCATCAGGAGGGAAACTAGGCCAGGCCTCTGAAAGTTAGAGGACTGTCACTTGCTCAGCAGGTGGGACTAAAGGTGCTGCCTGCCTTGACCTGTCCCCCAAAGCCTTTCTCGGCTGCCTGCCTTAAACTCTAAACTGTGCAGGGAGGGAAATCAGCAAATCTCTAATGAGTTCCTGATCCAGCCCAATGCCTCCCTGCGTTGCACACACACTGCTTTGGAGAATCAAAACCCAACATCTGGAATTTGACTTTCCACTGTCACAGGATGTCTCCAATGCTGGCTGTTGTTTCTAGAGTTACATAATTTCTCCTAAGGAACTTTTTTTTCTCGCTTCAAAAAGAAAGTGAGAGAGATTGCAGAGGAAATGCCTATGATATTAAAAAGTCATAAGTACTCATCCGTGATAACAAAAAAAGCAATGGCATTGGACGTACATAGATTCTGATCGTTCACTGGGAACTTGAGGGAATGGGGCCTGGTGGGACTGACCGTAAATGAGCAGAAATAAAGAATGTGAGGAAAAGAGGTAAATGCTCTGTGATGTGCAAACATTGTGGTGATGATTTAAACGTCTCAGGGAAGAATTAAAGAGCCGGTGGTTTGAGGTGCACCTGGTGAGCTCAGACCACCTCACCCAGATAATCTTACCAACCTTCAGTTGATGGTTGGCTTAAAGTCTTTAAGCCTCGCCACTGGATGCCTCCTTCCTCCTGCAGAAGGGCCACCTTGGAAGTGCATACTGAACTGTTCAAGGAGGAATCTCAGGGAACTGCAGGGGCCTGTCTACAGTGGTCAGTCACAGTGACTCACTGGACAGGCACTGGCTCTTCACCCAAGATTCTGCTGGCCCTGCTGAGTGGAAATGAGCTTTGAAAACCACTGCTTGGCCTCTTGAAAGAGGCAATTGACCTAGTGGCTGATTACTTTCTTGAAATGGCCCATTGAACTGGATTTCCATTCTCTCTGTTAAAGGAGGTTGGGGATACACACAATCCAAGAATCATTATAAGCAAGAGTTTTACTCTCCCCCTGGCTAAAACTGTTACCACAGCTCTTAAGTAACCCACCGCAGAAGATTCCAGGAAAAATTAGATCTATTCTTCAGTTCGCAAATATTTTCGTCTCAAAGGGTATGAAAGTTCCTTGCCCAACCCAGGAACAGGAATCAGAGTTGAGAACCATGTGTGTGTGTGTGTGTGTGTGTGTGTGTGTGTGAGGTGGCATTGTCCTCAATGGGGTGGGTGACCACAGAGTACTTTGTCCTCTTCAAGGGGTCCAGTACTGGAAAGCAGGTTGGATTACGTTTCTCTGAAATGTCAAGATCTCTCTCCATTCAGTGTGCTTAAAAATAAAGGTTTCTAAAGTTGTCATAAAGTTATCAAACTTAAAACTGAATACTATGTGCCCTGTGCTTAGAATCCAATAATTGACAGAGGCGGTCCCTATCCTTAAGAAGTCTATGATCTAGCAGGGGTGTCCAGCCCATGGCCCATGAACCGGATGTGGCCCAGGGTAGCTAGAATGTGGCCCAACACAAAATTGTAAATTTACTTAAAACCTTTTTTTGGCTCATCAGTTTTCATTAGTGTTTGTGTATTTAATGTGTGGCCCAAGACAACTCCTCTTCTTCCAGTGTGGCCCAGAGACGCCAAAAGTTTAGACACCCCTGCAAGGGAGATCCAGTTGATGAAATAGGCAATTACAGTTCATGGTAATTAGTGTCCCAATGGGAAGTTCAAGAGTCACTGAAAGTAGAGGCGAGACTCACCTACCTCAGTTCTGGGAGGTCAAGGAAGGCACCATGGAAGAAATGACATCTAGGGTGCGATCAGAACAATGGTAAGAGTTAACAAAGAGACGGGATAGAACATCAAGGGAGAAGTAACCTCATTTGCAAAGCCCTAGAAATTTAAGTTCATGGCATTTGGCTGAAATGTGAATGATGAAGGAGAAACTAAAACCGGTTCCATAAATCTATGGTCAGCACACTTTTCTGGAAAGGGCAGGTACTAAATATTTTAGGCTTTGCCATCCATATAGCCTTTGTCAAAACTATTCAACTCTGCCATTGTATAGAGAAAACATCTGCAGACAATATGTAAATGAAAGCATTCCAATAATACTTTATTTACAAGAACAGGGGGCAGGCCAGATATGGCTCATGGCCTTACTTTGTGAGCACCTGAACCCTTACCTTACTGTTCTAAATGTGGGTCCCCAGACCAGTAGCCTCAGCATCACCTGGGAGATTGTTTTAAATGCAGAATCTCAGGACCCACCATGACTTACTAACCTAGAATCTGCATTTTATGTTCGAGAGCTCCCCAGGTGGTTTGTGGGCACGTTAAAGTAGAGCAGCATTGCTATGAGCCTTGCTAAGGCCTTTGGACCCCACCTTTGGGGCCCTCATATTTGCACATTTGGAAGATTCTTCTGGCTGTAGCACTGCAGGTCCCTGAGAGGGAATTATCTGTTTAAATTTTGCACTCTAAGTGCCTAGGCTACCTCCCCATAGTCCTGGTCCTGGTGAGGAAAATGGACAATAGAGGGCAAGACTGTAAAACAGCTTCTCTCTTCTCCCTGCCTGGGCAAACCACGTTACCCCACCTCCCACCACGACAAAGGCTGATCTTTGAAATCTACTGGGTGTGCATCTTCATTAAGCTTCCTAAGGGTTAGCCCCTTGGGTGAATTTCCAAGTCTCAGCTGAAGACATTTTTCTAGGAACCTTTGCTCCAGACCAGAGCTTTTGCATCATGTTTCTCTGCTGTGCATTGTCATCATTTGTTCCCAAATATATTCCGTAACACTTCAGGTTTCAGTCTTCTGTGCCCACCCCACCTCTGAAGGTATCTCTGGCCATACGAGTTCGATGCCAGCTTCTAGACCAGCACACAGACAGCAACTCCAAGCGTGAGTAGAATAAGGCCCCTTAATTAGGCAAGAGACAGACTCTGGACCAGCTGTGCATGCTCTGAAGGAAGACATCAATCAAAGAATGCATGTCCCTTCTCTACCTCTTATTTATGCTTTAGAAAATCCAATTAAAGCAGAGCCTTAAATTACTCTTAAATTGCTTTCTTAATTTTTCAGCCACTTACACATACAACAGCATTGCTGGCCATGAATTTATACACATACACAAAACTCAAGCATGCGCACATACACACACATCCTGTCTCTTCCTTGTTAGCTTTAAGGATTTGGGGACTTGGGGTGTGCCTGTGGACACTGTAACCAAAAGAACGTCAGAAATTTGGTCAGAAAATGTCATTCAGCTGGCTTAGGCAATTTCTTGTGTCTTTTCCTCTACCTTGGATGATTATATTTCATCCACATGCCTTACCTGCTCATTTTAGCTTGTCCTTGGGGATGGTTCACTCAGATTATGCTGATGTGAGCAAACTCTGTGAATAATTTTGCCTTGCTGTTTCACTGGTTTAAGGTTAGACTGACACTTTATAGTCCAACCTTCCCTTTCCCAGCAAAGCCTTGGTAATGTATAGCCCCAGGAATGACGCCCATGGAAATACTGTGATGATTTGGTTTGAGCCTGGGCAATTCCTGGTGTCATGCTTACTGAGCTACTCATGCCTGTAAATGTCAGGTGTTGTGTATTGGTGTGATGTCATTCCAAATCCACTTGTTTATGACAAAAGTAAAGTTTTTTTCAGAGTAAAGCTGTTCTCTGATGATTGCCAGAGGGAGGGGGCTTAGGGGGTATTGGATGAAAAAGGTGAAGGGATTAAGAAGCACAAATTGGCCGTGACAAAATAGTCACAGGGACGTAAAGTTCAGCACGGGAAATATAGTCAGCAATATTGGAATAACTCTGCATGGTGCCAGGTGTACCATGCATAGTTATTACAATTATCAGGGGGAACACTTTGTAAATTATATGATTGTCTAACCGCTATTCTGTACACTTGAAACTAATATAAAATAATAATATCGAATGTCAACTGTAATTGAAAAATAAAATTAAGTAAATTTTAAAAAAACAAGAGTAAAGTTGTTTTTATATCCAAGTGAAATAAGCTGTGTCAGAAATCATCATCACATCTGTTGTCATCAATAAGCACTCAGCAGCACTTATCTTGTGAGGTTTCGGTGATGATTAAATGGGTTTGTTATGTGCTCAGAATAGTGCTTGACATGTAAGTGCCTAAGGACACTGCCATTTATTGTTGTTTTCAAATAAATTATTTGGCTCTAATATATTTGGGGATCCCTGTAATCAAGGAACCCTGCTATAGGATTTGATAATAAATGACTCAAATGTAATCATATTATTTAGAATTAATGAAGAAAAATATTTTTAAATGATAAAATCATCAAGTAAATGAGAACACTGGACATTTGATGATACTAAAGAGATAATGGTACGTGATTTTGTTAAAAACAAGATTTCTTATTTATAGCGTCATAGTAAATTATTTGCAGATGAAATAATTCAGTGACGTGGATTTTCTTTGAAGGGATCTGGGAGGAAAGGGAGGTAAATAAAACAAGACTGGACAAGGAACAACAGTGATGGAGTATGGGGTTTCTCATACTATTCTTTCAAAGTTCGCACATGTTTGAAATTTTCCTGAATAAAAGAAAAAAGAAAGAAGGATGTAAGAATCTACAGCATTTAAAAATTCAAAGAGTTTGCTGTTGGGAGGGAGCCTCGGGGGTGGAAAGCAGGAGTTTGGCACAGGGCAAGGTGAGATCAGGGACTTCTGTGTTCATTAAAGCCCTGCGTTATCATTGCCTTTCCCATTATGTAAATATATCCTTTTGAAAATAATTAACATCAACTTTTAAAAGAAATCAGAAAAGAAAAAGCCCATGAGTCAACCAGCCCCTCCCGGCTTCATGGCAGACATCACTAATCTGTCTCAGTCTGATAGCCCATCGACTCAGGAGAGGCCTCTGGAATCCTCACTGCAGCCTGCCAGGGAGAAAGTCCAACCTGAGATAAGACCTGTGACTTGTTCCCACACTTTAGATGTTCCCACAGTTTATCTGCCCAGAATTCTTATCCTCTCGTCCACCTGGATGCCCTACCAGAGTTGTTACAGCTCCCAGAACTTCCCCCACCAGCCCTCAGAGTGAGGTCAGCCCTCCTGACTTGACCTCCACCAGCCGGAGCGCTTCCATTTCTGTCAAAGTTCCTGCGGAGCCCAAACTACCAGCCCTCCTTCAGTCACTGGCAATAACATTTTCCTACGATGTGCTTTACTGCAAATCTCAGAAAGCAATGAGTGCTAACAGATCCCGGTCCTGTGCGAAAGGAAAACTTTAGAATTAGATTTGGGTCCTCTTCTGATGTGTGAGAGGTTTGTCCACGTATAAATAGAAATTGACACGCCAGTCATGTCTTTCCTAGCTGGTTTACAGCTCTCCTGGGATGTGTAAGTACATCAGCATAGACCGAGGGAAATGGGCAGGGTCTAACCAACCAGCTCCCGCTCACTCGGTGAGAAAACTGTCCCGGTGTTCTGCAGGCAAGGACCTGTGGCCCCATGCTCCCTATGCCAGCCTCCGCCCAGCGCTAGGCTCCCCAGCCAACCCCATAACTCAGTCTCTAACACCGAACGCATAAACAGGGTCATGGAATTCTTTTTTAATTTTTTTAAATTTTCCAATTACAGTTGACATATAATATTATATTAGTTTCAGGTGTATACATGATGATTAGACATTTATATAACTTACAAAGTGATCCCCTCTATAAGTCTACTCCCCTCAGTATTATTGACTGTACTCTCTGTGCTGTACTTTACATTCCCATGACTGGTTTTGTAACTGGCATTTTGTACTTCTTAATGCCTTCCCCTTTTTCGCTCATCTCCTGTTTCTCGCACTTGAGGGAGTGGGAAAAGGGGACGAGGAACTAGCATGTGCTGATTATCTCTGTAGCCAGACACAGTGCCAGGAGCCTCGTATTTATCCCAACTGTAAATCCTATGCATAAGGTTTTACAGATGAAAACACTGAGAGTTGGAGAGACTGTGTTTTTTCCTTGCCATATAGCTAGAAAGTACAAGAATAGGAGTCAGTTCTTTCTGAACTAAAAATTAAAACAAAACAAAAAAGAACCTTTGTTCTTCGTGAACCCAATAAGGCACAAAAGTCTATGCTCACTAGTTAACCCCTCACCAGTACAGAGCCCAGAGCCCTCGGCAATTTGGAGTCAGCACGCACGACCACCCAGAAAAGGTTCTCTGCTTAAACATGGGTTTGAGCAAGGTTTCAACTCAAGCCTCAGACAGTGTCAGGTCCCACTTCCAAAATCAGAAATTGCTGAGGAGGCAAATCTCCACAGGTGAAAGGTACAACTGTTTACTACACAGCTCCCAGAATGTGTTACATCTGCTTACATTCACATTGCTCGGGGTCTTTACACAGGCCTCAGCCAGGACCTTAGTGTGTGCCCTGCAGCCTGGAAAGAGTGAGCATTCTGATGGCCTGACATAAAGAAGAAAAAAACTACAAGCCAAAGAAATTAAAGACCCAACCAAAAGTCGATTACGTAATTGACAGAGTTGGGTTTTTTTGTTGTTCAAATACGGCACCGACTTTTCAACACATGCCTCTGGCTCATCTTGAGGTCACCTTGAGGCCCGAGTCCAGTTCGATACTTATTTTCATCATAAGCTCAGACCCACAACTCCAGGGTGTGCCATTCCCATATTCTGCAATGGCAGCACCAGCCTCCGAACCTATGGACCCCAGCCCTCCCTGCACAACGAGGACCTGCCACCTTCTCCAAACTACCAGCAGCTGTGACACACCTCTGTCCATAACTGAAGAAACATGCAGATCAAAGACCAGGAAAAAGCATAGACGATGGGAAACAACACAATTAAGCAATGTGACTTAATCAGCCAATTTGGAATACTTGGCCCAATGTCTAGAGAATACACATTCTTTCTAAGTGCTCATGAAACATTTACCAAAAGAAATCATAAACTGGACCATGAAGTAAGTCTTGACCGTTTTAAAAAGATTAAAATCAAAATATTTTATTTGATCATTATAGCATTGAATGAGAAATCAATACCAGAAAGATAAATAGAAAACCAGAAATGTTTGGAAATTAAGCAATACATATTTAAATAACTCCTGGGCCATCAAGGAAATCAAAGTGGAAACTGAAAGTATTTTGAACCAAGTGAAAATATAACGTACCAAAACTGAGCTAAAGCAGTGCTTACAGGATATTTATAGAACTAAATGCACATATAAAATATACAAATAAATATAAGTCATTGCATATATTTTAAGGTTAAAATTAATAAGTTTCCATTTCAAGAAGCTTGGGGAAAAAGCAAAAAAGTAAAACCCCCCTAAAATAAAAGGAAA